>JAYMFT010385079.1:0-20206 GCA_038088735.1 Panulirus argus | reverse complement strand
TTAAATATATAGTTTTATATATATATATATATATATATATATATATATATATATATATATATATATATATATATTGTGAAAAGGGCTATCACGCTAGTCACGTCCATGATAATTTTATGAAAGGGTAATAGCAATTCAGAAGGAGTTCAGGTAATGTTCTTTTTCAAACTTTACATTACACAGCATGTTTCACGGACGAAGTTCGCCTCATAAGGTGTAAACAGTTCACGACGTTTCACATCTCAGCACATGCGCAAAGGCTTGTACAGCCTCTTACCTCCATGCCAGGGTAGATACTGTCGTGGCCGTTAAAGGGAAAGTGGGGAAGTGCCTTGTGGTAAAGGTGGGTTACGCGGGGTCGGTTGACTTGGGTAGCGAAATGCGTGTTCAGCTACTACTATTATGGAATCTTGTTCTGATGATCCTTTCATTATGATTTAGTTGCTAATAGGATGTGCTTTAAAGTTACGTGGGAATAGGGTTATTAATATTAGAAATTAAGACAGATTTAATGACATTACGGGTAGTATAATCAGATGAGGGGTACAACGTGAGTGGGTTGTTAAGGTCTACAGGGTGATCGTTTCCTTGCCAGTGCTTAGCAATAGCATTTCTGTGGTCACCGCTGCGTACTGAATGACAGTACCAATAGTATCTCTCAGTTTGTTTTACCTGTCCGGCCAATATATACATCATTACATGCCTTAAATTTAACGGCGTAAACACTACCAATTTGCTGATAATTTGGCCATTTTTTTTACTGAAGATGTCACTGATTGTATTGTTATATTCGAAGGCAACATTTAAAACGCTGTTTTTAATACCTGTCTAAATGTTTTGGGTTGTCCTGTTCCCCAAGACAAGTACGCTAAAACATTGTTTTTGATGCTGCCTTTCAGTATAATAATACTGTCAGTAAAGTTTTTTTTCTTCTTTTTTTTTTTACGTTGGACGCTCGTCGCTGACAAAAATCCACCTCAAGGCCGGGCCTCAATTGAAATACCGAAAGATTGATGAAAGGGAAAAGAAAGAAGAGACAAGGGAAAGTATTTACGAGTTTTGGAAGTTGTGAAAAACCTGTCTTTTGAAGTGCGACAGGTCACAGTATTTGAAAAAGACATGAGAGAGTTGATAATGAATTCTGAAGCTTTGAGGTGTACAGAAAATAACAGATATCAAAACGGCCCACTCTTGAGTCACCAACGGCCACACAGTAATCATGTGACGCAGCAGCTCGTTGAGTATTGCGTGGTTTAGCTAGTGGTGGGGACACACAAGCAGCCAGCTCTCAGGAACAAAAACCAAAGTGGGAAGATGGAAAGTGAACCAACATTGCGGCGTAGGGCAAGGGGGTCAGGTTTTAAAGTTGGCCTGGGAGAGTAGATAAGTTGGACCGCTTTCGACTCAACTCTGGCTTGTAGGGATACAGAGCTACAACTTCAGATGTGAGAGCAGTACATTCTTGATCATAACCAGTTTAGATGACCAGTACCTACCGTACCACCTAATGCCATCTAGCGGTTGGAGCACACACGTGTCTGGTCCCCTTCGACGACCACGAACCGAGATTAGGGTCCGATTATCGACTTGGCAATACGTATTTTTGGTCAGTGATTTGTACGGTATCCCTGAAATGAAATGCTAACTGTTAATGACGTTGAAAATTAATAGGAAAACTTTGCGTAAACGCGTTCTCTGGAGCATCATATCGCTTCGCTCCCGAAAGATTTGTAAGGTTCCACACTGCTGGAGAGTCCTAGCACCAAACTACAGCAGCTGAATCAGTCCAGTCAGTGGTATGGGAAAGTGAGGGGTGAGCGTTTGAGCAAGTATACTCCCTTCTCTTCCCTGCTTCAGTTACGTCTTCTGTGATGAAGCAGCTCAATTTATTAAGTCACCTCGCCACCATTGGTCTCTCATACTACCTTCCAGCCTCCCCTCTTGGTGCACGGATTTGAAGGTAACGTTCGCACTTGTACCCCAAACTCTAAAATGACTTCTCCGGACGAGTTTTATAATAATAGTAATGATAATGATAATAATTTACTCACTGCCTTTCTCACTTTGATAAAGTAGCAACAGGAACAAATGTACTCTTGCTTCATTCGTCTACATCTAATCTCTGTTGTCATGTATGATGTTCCTAAGCTATAATGTACCATCCATAGCCAAGCGCCACAGACTACCCTACGGTTTACTTTGATCGCATTATATGGTTCAGCCTATCGAAAGCACTCTTAATGCACACCTAAATATTCAGGCCCCGATACCCCAAAGCCTCCTTCACTGTGTACTTCCATCTCCTTCTCAGTCTCCCCCTCTCCTCTATGTCAGTGCCCCTGACACTTAGATCCTGGTTTTCGTCTTTTCCATATGTTCGAAACATTTCAATCCACCCTAGTCAGCCCTATCGATGAGACTGTTCTTACTACTACACGTCTCTCTGACAGTGTCATTTCCCAAAAGGTCAACCCACCTTACGCCACCTTCCGTCCTCAAGCATTTGATTTTCGGCACGGTCACCCTTTTCCATTCTTTGGCAATCAAGGCTCGAAGACTGTCATCCATATAGCACTGCCGGGAGCACAGTGCCTTGAGACATAGCCATCTTTGCTCTTTACAGTCAGTGACCAGTCCCTCCAGATGCTCCTTAATACAGCGCCTGGAATTTAGCTCCCTTTTCCATTATGTGGCTTACTTAGAAAGTTCCATCTGCTGCCACGTCGCTCCAAGGTACCTGCAGCACTTTACTCTCTCCAGATTCCTCCCAGATTATCAAGATAGTTCTATTTCACCCTTTACACATATTAGCAATATCTACTTAGCTACGCATAAAGCTGCACCACTCATACAACAGCCATTCCTTGCATACGAGACCGTTTTCTTTTCTCGTTCTCAGCAATTCCGTTGAAGCGTCTGAAATTAATATTATTGGATTGATTGCGACGAAGTTTTCTCTGTAAATTTTCAACTTCATGCAGTTGCCGAATATATCCCCGAGACAAGTAGTCAGTCCTTCTGTGCATCTCTCCTTCCATCCCTCCACTCTCTAGAGTACGAGTTATGTCCGCCATAGGCTTTCCCTTCCCTAACCATGTTTTAGTTCCCCACAGCTGCTCTCACCCTCCACACATAACCTTGTTAGTGTTCGTTACGTGCAGACTCCTTCATCGTCATGCTCATAACTCTGCTTTTCTCGTTATCTCGCTAGGTACTGCTTCTGTCGTCAGAACGTATTTTGCTTTAACTTCTTCTTTCAGTAATTTGTGAAGGGCGAATCACTCGAAAAAAGTGACGCACCGATGAAAAAGATATAAAGACATTGATATAAACAGTCTTGTATGATATGTGATAAAACGCTCTTCATTTGTAGGTGATAGGGGTGTTGCATATATTTAAATTTTTGATATTTGTAGGTCATATATATATATATATATATATATATATATATATACACACACACACATAAAAAGTTCCACTACGATAGTACCTGTCAGTAAAAGATGTTTGTATGAATTAGTTTTGCGCAGTTTATTCCTGGCGGATGTTGAAATAGCAAGCAGAATATTAGATTCAGGTAAGTTCAGGTTGACGTATTGAATTACATTTGCACATTGACCATGAAATCACCAAGACAACAAAAGGGGAGGATTAATGCTGAATAGTAATCCTGAAAGGTAAAGAAGGTTGGAGGTGAGGGTTAGGTTGTTGACGAGGTGCATAGCGTTAGCCTACATTTGATAGGGTAGAGCGAGGGAAGACTAGAATACACCTCCCCACATTTTGGAAATCGTATTCTGTAACAGCAGTGGACGTGTCTTGCGCCAGAGTTGATCGTCTGGGAGGAAATGAACCAGAGATGCCTTTAGTGAAGGTATTTACCATAAGCAGTTTTCGTTATGAGTCGTAGGAGGATGTTGGAGCTGAAACTGTGAAATAGCTGTTGCTGAAGAGGACAGTCACACTAAGATTATCTTTATGAGAAATGGTTATTGCTCGAGTTTTCGAGGGATCAAGTGCAACAAAATAGTATTCACTGAGGCGTGAGGCATATAGGGAATATAAAGAGCATTTGTGGGGAGTGGTGATATCTCTGTGTTAGTATTTTATTTTTTGTTGAAGGTTCCAGTCACGGACATCTCTGTATTTGCATTTTTTTATGTTGAAGGCTCCAGTCACGGGCAGAAGTCCACATCAAGGCCGGACCTTGACTGAAATATAGAGAATTATGAAACAGAAAAAGAAGAGAAAAGGGAAAGTATTTACGAATTTTTGAGAAAGCGAAAAACCTCTCCTTTAAAATGTGCCGTGTCATAGTTGTAAGGAAAAATATGAGATGGTAGAGAGTTCCAATGCTTCGACGTGTAGGGAAAGAAGCAGGTATCAAAACGGCCCACGCTTGAGTTGCTGATGGCCTCACAATAATCATGTACCGCAGCAGCTTTCCGAGTATTGCTTGGTCTAACTAGTGTGGGCACACAAACAGTCAGCTCACGGGAGCAAAAACTAAAGTAGTACCTATAGAAAAGGGAAAGTGAACTAACATTGCAGCGCAGGGCAAGGGGGTCAAGTTTGGAAGTTAGCCTGGGACAGTTTATAAGGCGGACCTCTTTCGACTCAACTGTCAAGTAAAGATGCAGTTATCTGTATGCTTAGTACAAAGGCTTATGGTTAAGAAGAGAGACCTGTATCAAACGCATAGATATGGGAAAATAGTTAAGATGTGTGATATCAACCAGTGCACTTGTATTACGGTTGAATAGGAGGAGATTCAGGATATGAGGGAAATGGAAGAGTCATATGGTGGAAGGCTGACAGACAGAGCCTGCTACCAAGATACGGTAGATTTAGTTATGAAGAACAAAATCAAAATTCTGCTTGAGGACATATGATCTATATTATTACAGTTAGGATAAAACCCATAATGTATGTAACTGTACCTTCCAGGACGAAGCAAATACTTTTCGTTATACAGATTCTTTTACGTAAGAGATGAATGACACGTGGGTTATGTGGGTCTGCAGTTTGATGGGGAAGATAACCCCCCCCCTTTTTTTTTTGAGTTAAGACTACTTGTTCTCAAATCCTTTGCACATGTGAGGCAGACTTGGGCAACAACCTAACTTGTGTATATAGAGGTAGATTAGTTAAAGAGGTACGCATTGGACAGTCATTTATGACCTATTTGACCCTTAAATTGTTTATTGAGTTTGAGATTCAAATTACTCTTTTAAAAAAAGTTTTATGTAAACATTTACGGGGTGGATGGCCTTGGATACAAGACATTTTTGGTCTATCCAAATTACGGTGCACTGTGGGCTGTGGCATCACAACTGGAATAGTTCCGCCTCGGCCTGACCAGAATCCAATGGTGTCTTTAAGCTCAGATGTCTGTCGTGTTACGGGAGGAAATGGTTGGCTTAATGAAGAAATTAGTGACGAAACGGTGGCGAATTATTATACCAAGTAGGAGGTGCAGAAATTTATGGTCTCCACCATTGATACATGCCAACACTGGTGGTCGGCTGACACTGGTGCTTCACACAGCCAATATCACTGCCACCCACACCGGCAGACCATCGCAGGATTCTAACACCCTGCTCACTGACCCAGGCCATGTTGAGAGTGAAACATCAACGGCAGCATTGTGTTACTTATGAGGCATCAACTACGTCACGTTGTGTTGTGAATGGAGTGGTAACTAACTCACACAGTGTTGTGTATGGAGTGACAACTAAGGTCATGTAGTATTGGGTATGTAATGGTCACTAGGTCACGTTGTGTTATGTAAGGAGCAGTAACTAGGTCACACTGCGTTGCGTATGGAGTGGTAACTAGGTCGCACTGTGTTGTTTATGAAGTGGTAACTAGGTCATTCGGTTGCGTATGGATTGGTAACCAGGTAACATTATGTTGCTTGTTATGAAGCATCATCACTGTAAATATAACCGTTGGCGGACAGTAACGCTCTTCATCTAAAGTACTTAAAATACATTCATGTACACAGGGTAGAGATATTTATTTTTTTATAATGAAATCATTAGTCAAGAGTACGTGTGAAAGAAGCGATCCTCTACGGAAGTGACCATTGTGTCATCACCTTTCTCAGCACTGGATGAGCAAAACGCCCCCGTTTCGCTCGCTTTCCTCTGCTAAACTTGCGGTGCTGTGGCCTGCGTCCCCATTCAGTTCAGGCCACTGGACTAGCTAGATGCCAGATAGGCCAGGGGCTGAACTGCTATACTCCTACTATAAGGCCATCATCACTACACCCTAGTGACCCAACACACGGCTTACGGCAGGTTTCTGGTAATGTATTTTTTTTTCTTTTCACAGATGCATAAAATCACCAAGATTATTATACAGATACATGTGTTGAATGGTACCTTTTCTTCATCCATAGTAAGGCCCTCCTACGTATAGTATTGGTGTGACCAGCAGTGTTAGCCATGATGTCATGTGGTTTAAGGCGTTTCTAAAACACCTGCGTAAAACCGCAAAGTTCCTCGTTTTTTTAGACCGATTTTTGAAAAAAAACAAATATAGGACATGAGTTCTTTGATATTGAAGTTCAGATTTGGATAGATAAGCGCATAAGCATTTTCGTTATCCCTTAAAGGGCCTGGTGTGCCCTGTGTAAGTACATTTATTGGGAAGGTTAGGATTAAGGAGGTGTTTGAATAGATGGCAAAGAAGTGAATGCTGATGCTGACAGACATTTCTTCAGATCTCAGTGAGGGGTGGTGCACCATCTGGGCCAGGGAGCTGTCTTCTGAAGCAGGTGTCGGGGAACGGGCAAAACCCGTAAACACAGAACTGGGGAAAGTTAATGAAGGTTAGGGCAGGAGTGGTAGATGGTTGGGAGGGAGGCAGATCTCCGGATCACAGATGTCTTTGTGAAATGCGAAAAATGTGCACAAACAAGTTAGGGGGAAGGGGTGCGGTTGCCATGGCAGTAGAGATGTGTTCAGAGCCCCACTCCTTTTTACCCTCTGTCGTCTTCCGATCATAACATTCAGGTGTTAATGCGTGCTGGTCATCAGTCTCTGCCTACCGACGAATATCATGGAACAGTGGAATGATGAATACATCCAGACATATCGTATTCTCGCGTCGTATATGTTGATTGTTTTCGTAGAGGCTGTCGTAGTCGCTGGCTGAGTTAGACGCTCTCAAGACACAACAGAAGACTAGTGTGAGGTAAGGAAAAATCTGCCCAGTGATGCTGGATCTTGCACGGTGTTCCGTTTTCCACGTAACAGTCCCTTCCTCAACTTGTTTCCTAAGCTTTTTGGGAGGTTACCTCTTTATTTATATGTAATCATTTGTCTTTTTTTTTTCAAAATTATTCTTTTTTTCCGATTTTTTTAGGTATGACAATATGAAGTACGTAAGATAATGGTTATTCAAGTGCTAACGTAACCTGAGTATACGCAGGTTTTCGAATCATGAAAATGGTGTTTTCCAATGGTGTGTGTGGCGATCTGCGTCAGTCTGAAATGTACTCTGTAATTAAACATCAATCTAGCTTAAGATCGATGGTCATGTCGTCTTAGGAGAGACAGAAGCATAAAAAATTTTAACATCTTTGTACAGTTTTCCTCTGCCTTCTGCCTATGTTGTTACTCCCGCGTCGTCACCTGTGGGTTGAGTAAGTGATAATGAAGAATGAGTACTTTTAGAAGGTATGTAGATCGATTTTTATTCTGCACACCTTTTGAAGAATAGCACCCAAGCAGCATTTAGTCTAATTATGGCTTGCAGTAGAGTATAAACGATGCCTTAATATGATGGTAGATATGGGCGGCACACAACGAAAATATTTCATCCCTTGGAAGTTTGTGTGAGGGACTTTCGACAAAGTATATGGCAAATTTGCCTTATAAATTACACCAACAGGGGGCAGAAGGAACTAATCTGATAAACTTTGAAAAATGCATATACATATATGTACAGCATTTCTATAAAACTTTGCAAGCCAAATCAAAATATTTGTTCATCTATATCGGCGTCTTACCCTGTATGATTTAGTATATTCGTATCGTTATTCATTGTATGCGATATCACATTTATGTTTTGTTTTGGGATCCAAGTCTGCTTGATAACACAACTATGAAATTAAGGCGAGATTTGTTTTGCCAGTAACCTTTTCTCTGATACTCAGAACGGTTAGTGTGTTATGAAAGTTAAGTGAGAACCAGATAAAAAACAGGAAAAGACGGTGAACTGAAGTCTCACGATTTCCAATGCAGACCATGAATTTTAGTACTCGCGTCAGGAATATTGTAAAAATGGTATCAGAGTTAGTAGGAAGTAAAGAAAGAGAAAAGTTCTCCGCAAAACTACCTTCCTAGTTTGAGTGGCTTCGAATGTACAACAAAGTTCTCCCCTGAAACCCATCGTAATTCAGTTACGGACAGACATTCAATTATATTATTTTTAGAAATTGTCACTCCAGGAACGAGTTCAGGGTTTCGACATGAAGCCACGAACCTGATCCATATCTCATGCCCTCATGTGTCGCTTGTATTCCCTCTGACTATCTGGACTTCAAATCATTATGGTTGGCTGGTTTCTATTTGGGCTATAGGAATACAGACTGTCCGGGTCGTTGAGGCCATCAGCGTCAAGTTATAACCACTAGAGATTAAGTAGTGGCTAGAAAGCTTGGTGGAGAGGGGGGTGGGGGTTTACTAGAAGGATGAAGTCACAGAAATTTCCCACAGTCCTCAGACATGCTTGATTGAGTACTATAACTCAACTGAAACAAATGATTTTTTTTTCTTTTAATGTTAAAGACTCCAGTCACAGACAAAAGTCCACATCAAGGCCGGGCCTTAATTGAAATACAGAGAGAACTAGGAACGGAAAAAGAAAAGACAAGGGAAAGTATTTAAGAGTTTTGGAGGAAGTGAAAAACCTGTCGTTCGACATGTGCCAGGTCATAGTTATTGGGAAAGACATGAGAAGGTAGAGAGTTCCAAAGTCTCGACGTGTAGGGAAAGAAGTAGGTATCAGAACGGCCCACCCTTGAGTTGCTGATGGGCACACAATAATCATGTGACGCATGGTCTATCTAGTGGTGTGGGCACACAAGCAGCCAGCTCTCGGGATCAAAAACCAAAGTAATACCTATAGAAGAGGGAAAGTGAACCAACGTTTTGGCGTAGGACAAAGGGGTCAGGTTTGGAAGTTGGCTTGGAACAGTTTATAAGTGGGACCGCTTTCAACTCTCTCAGGTAAGGATGCAGAGCTAGAACCATCCCATAAGTGGGAGCAGTACTCCGTACAAGGACGAATCAATCCCATGTATAAACGGTAGAAGAGAAGTTTCGACATTTAAACAGGACACCCAGTTTCTTAGAGGCAGTCTTAGCTATTCCAGTAATGTGGGGCTTCCAAGAAAGAGTGGATGTTGCAGTAATACCAAGTATGTTCATTGAGTCAGTAGGTGGAGTTACAGAACTCGTCAAAGAAGAGACGAGTGTTGTAAGGAGTTTGAGATAGAGGAATTGGTAGAAACTGGCTCTTGGAGGCATTAAGCTTCACAAGATTTTGATTACCCCACTGAGATACCCTGTTCGCATTTATTGAGGAAGCTGTGTGAATACGAGATGCAGATCGAGTGAGAGAAGAGGGAGCAGAATTGAAGGATGTGGATGA
Organism: Panulirus argus; assembly: GCA_038088735.1. Taxonomy (NCBI): domain Eukaryota; kingdom Metazoa; phylum Arthropoda; class Malacostraca; order Decapoda; family Palinuridae; genus Panulirus; species Panulirus argus. The sequence goes on along the minus strand of JAYMFT010385079.1, from coordinate 10,543 downwards.
AGGCAGTTTTGAGTCGTCAGCATGTGAGTGTATTGGATTATTTGTGGAGGAGAGGAAATCGCTGAAAAAAGGAGAAAAAGTATAGGGAACAGGACAGACCCTTGTGGGACACCGCTGGTGATGGAGAAAAGGGGGTAGGCTGACCCGTCAAACAACCACAGAGATAGATCGGCCGGAGAGGAAGCTAGATATGAAGAAGCAAAGTGGGGGAGGGAAGCCAAAAGAGGAGAGTTTAGAGATGAGACACCGATTCCACACCCTGTCAAAAGCCTTAGATATGTCAAGGGCAGCTACACATGACTCCCAAAATCATTCAGGGATGTTAACTAGAAATAAGTAAGATAGGAAAGAATATCACCTGTGGATCTGGCCTTACGGAAGCCATACTGGTGATCAGATAGAAGACTGTGATTTTTGAGGTGTTTAAGGATATGGGAGTTGAGGAGGGATTCAAAGACCTTGGAAATGGCAGATGTCAAAGCAACAGGACAATAGTTAGAGGGGTCAGAGTGGTCACCCTTTTTAGGGATGGGATGTATCAAAGCATGTTTCCAAGGAAAAAGAAAAGTTTTGGTTTTCAAACAGAAACGGAAGAGATGAGCAAGCACAGGTGCAAGTTCTGAGGCACACCCTTTCAGTGCACAGGGTTGGATTCCATCAGGACCATAAGCTTTGCTTGTGTCTACAGAAAGGAGCACTTTTTGGACAGTCCAAAAAGAGATTACAGGATGAAGAATTGTTAAGAGTTATCCAAGGTGGCGTTAGAGGAGAAACGGGAAGCAAAAAGAGTTGCTTTGTCTATGGGAGACACTGCTATAGTACCGTCAGAGTGGATAAGAGAAGGGAAGGTAGAGCGACAGAAGTTGTTAGAGATGCCCTTAGCTAAAGACCAGAAAGACCTATCACTGGATGACGAGGAGAGGTTATCACACTTCCTTTGAATAAAGGAATGCTTTGCTTCACGGATAATATGCTTGCATTGATTATGGACAATGATAAAAGCTGAATGGGAGCCGGAGGAAAGAGAGTTTTTCCAAGTGCGATATGCCTGATCCCTTAACTGAATGGCCTCAGAACAGGAATGGTTGAACCATGGACTGGATGAAGAGGTTGTCTTGGAGGAGGAGGGGATAAATGCTTCCATTCCCACAAGAATAACCTCTGCTATGCGTTTGGCAGAAACAGAAGTGTCACCACGAGACAGTAATTTATCCAAGGAAAGTCAGAAAAGAATTCAGTAAATCATTCCAGTCAGCTTTGTTAAGGTGCCAGTATTTACGCTTAGAGGAGACTGCTGGAGGGGAAGCTGCAGTTAGAATAGATACATGTACAAGAGTGGGGATGGAGTAGAGGTGAAAAATAAATCCAGAATATTAGGAGAGTGGTCACAGCAGTCAGGAATGTGGGTAGAGTAAGAGATAATTTGCTCTAAATCATTGAGATTGCAGAACATGAGAGCTTCAATCCCTCCACCATCTGTATGAGAGGAATTCTACCATCCTCTATGGTGAATGTTGAAATCCATGAGGTAGAGGATCTCAGCTTGCAGGTGAGAGGATGTCACAGTCTCATGGCAGGAATTTAGAAAGTCAAAGAAGGATATAAAATACATAGAATTAGGAGAGCAATAGGCGAAACAGAGGATAAGTGTGGTTGTAGGGAGAAGACTCTGAGCCACATAACAACAAAGTTTGGAGACTCAAGATCCTTGAGGCATGGAACAGGTTTGTTTATGATGGAATAAGCAAAAACGCCACCTTTGAACTGGAATCGTGAGTGGAGGTAATAGTTAGATATGAAAAAGGGACTAGTGAAAACATCATCAGACAACTGTGTCTCAGACAGAAGTAAGATATTAGGAGAGGTACTAGACAGATGGTGTTCAACTGAGGAGAGGTTACTTGAGAGACTGCAAATGTTGGTATAATGAACAGAAAGAGGAAGGTTTAACAGACATGGAAAGGTCGTGGGAGGGGCCAGTACTACAACTTTTTTCTTTTATGTTAAAGGCTTCAGTCAAAGACAAAAGTCCACATCAAGGCCCTTAATTGAAAAGTAAAGACAATTAGGAAAAATAGAAGAAAAGGACAGGGGGAAAAGTATTTATGAGCAGAGCCCTCCCTCTCATTGGCAGTAGAGTCAGGCTGAAACCCAGGGATTTTTAGCATCCCATGATCCCAGGGACTAGGGGCTATAGACTGGACAGACTCTGTCATGGTGATACTTATAAGTGATTGAGTGGACAGGAATTGGCAAAAGTACTTAAGTGAAAAATGTAATAATAATAACCAAGGTTTGTGTAGGTGTACGGTGCTTGCAAGATGGTAGGACCAGCCCAGTAGTCCCGTTTTGATGAGATAGAAAGTAAGGCCAGCAATCCTGACTTGGAGAATGTAACATGGTTCCGGGCACCACTTTAATGCTCCTCAATCAGGATGGTAGTACCACCTACTACCTACTTCTGATCTCCAGGTACCAAAAAATGTATTCAATGAACTATAGCCTTTAACAATGCAGTTCATGGAGATAGCTCAATTCCATGTTCATGTTTCAGTTTGTCCTGTTGTCAGCAGTGATCTGAAAAGACCACTAACATACCAGAATCACTTCTAGCATATTACATTTAAATCAAGTACTTTAAATTACTTGCTATCTCCACTGAAGTGTGACCTCAACCCATACACATATCAATGATTAATTTTCTTTTGTCTTGTGAATGCACAGACTGTAAATCTGACACTGGTTGAAAACTTTGGTGGTGGTATGGTAGTAGGGTTTGTTACAGATCAGCATACACTGCTAAAGTATCAGGGTCATTCTTCTTTACAAGTGCCTTAGCTTTATTGGTAAGGTTTTTGTAGTCTTTTTCTTCTAAAGTTCTGCAACCCTATCCTGATTACCAACATCTCTCATAACTGATGAACCAAAGCAGCCAAACAATGTACAGTTACCACTCCTTGGTCACTCAAATGAAATGTCAAGCTGCTGCATAAAGACATCATTATAGTAATTCAACTTGGCTTGAAGTTCATCTGCATATTCATCAATCATACAGTCTACATGGAAGTCTTACAGCTTTCTTTTGGTTAGACTAGAATCAACATACCTATGCTGCAGAGACTTGGCTTGGTAGTAATGGCATCATATTACTGGTAACTTGACAGCGTGCTTCTAAAGCCGATCAATAGAGACATCAATGATCTTATTACCAGTAATTTTTTTCCCACTTTTGTATGGTGCAGGCTTCCTCAACACATCCTTAGGTGACCCCATGAATACCAAAAATACCTTGCTTGCAAACTTTATGCAAAACATTGTTGCACTGCATGCTGTACACAAAGTCTATTGATGTCTTTTAAAGTCTGTTCTTGTTTAAGCGGCATAACATCAAAAAAAGTTTTAGACATAGGTGTTCTGCTGATTATAGTTATCCAATACCCAAAATGCTTTACAATTTTGTCTATAACAGGCCTCATAAACCTGTCAAAGCAACTATTCCTTCATGGTTGGCCAACAGCACATGGCACAACCTCTTTCCTGCTTGGAAGGCTGACATAAGTTTCATCATTAATCTGTTTTGATTTTGCAACTGTTTTCTTCTGTTGCAGTTAACTCCTTATCCTCCTTCACCTACAAGACTGACCAGAATAATCCACATCATAAATGTGTCACTCATGATGCACAATGTAATGAATATGGGGTTCTTGAGTCTTTCAAATCATGAAGAAAGTCTGCCTTGGTGCAGTGATTCCACATGATGGCAGCATACTATAAGAATAGAACTGATGTGGCATGGTGGGCAGGGGATGGAGCAATGGTAAGCGATGAATGTCTCATGGGCAGTGAGAGGCCGAAGAAGTGCTTTGTGTGTAGCATCCTATGTTGTGATTGATCCTTCTCTCTCAGTAAGGAGGGTGAAGATGTCTACTTCTTGTCCACAGTCAGTACATTCCATTTTACCCATGCAATAAGGTGAAATTATCAATTTTGTTGAAAACATCAACGATATTGTTTATGCCTGACTAGATGTCTCCATATCCTTTATAAATGGGTGATATCTTAAAATCATAATGGCAAAATAAATACATTTCCTGCCACTTTCTTGCTTGTCTAAATGTTAAAAACTTTTGTAAATTTTGGCAAAATCTGATTATTTTCATACCTGTTCACCCTTTCCTGTGTTAGCAAGATAGTATCTGGAACACATAAAGAAATACCCCAATTTGCTCATATGCATTCTCTTTCTGTTATGTGTAATGCACTAAAACCACAGCCCCTTCTTATCCATAGCCAGGCCCCACACACCTTTCTGTGGTTTACACCAGCCACTTCACATGCCCTGATTCACTCCACTGATGGCATGTTGCCCTGTTATGTCATTCCAGTTCACTCTATCCTGTGCATGCCTTACAACCTCCAGCATATTCAAGCCCTAAGCACTCAAAACTTCTTTCATTCCATCTTTCCATCTCCAATTCAGTTTCTCCCCTCTCCTTGCCCCTTCCAATTCTGATAAATGTATCCTCTTTGTCAACCTCTCGTCTTTCATTCTCTCCATATGTCCAAACCATTTCTGCACACCCTCTTCAGCTTTTTCAACTACATTCTTTAACTGCCACAACTCTCTCTTTACTTTTCATTTCTTGCTCGATCAACCCTTCTCCCATCACATACTTTCCTCAAATATTTCATTTCCAACACATTCACCCTCTTCCATACATTCTCATCTAGAACCCATGTCTCGCATCTATACAAAAGTTAGGACTACTTTACCTTCTTCAAACATACCTATATTCACCCCTCCTATAGAGTGACTTCTCTTTACATACTTTTCCCTCATCCACCCTATGACTCATTTCAGCTCCTATGGTTCCAGTTTCTGCAATGTCCACTCCCAGGTATCTAAAACACTGAAACTCCTCCAGTTTTCTTCATTCATCTTACACACTAATCAACCTGTCTCTCTCTAGCGCTACACCTAATAACCTTGCTTTTATTCACATTTAATCTCAATTTTCTCCATTCATGCACACTCCCAAACTCAAAAAACGATTTCTGCACTTTCTCACTAGAATTTGCCTCTTGTAAACAAAAACCTCACATTCACTTCCCTCACCACCCCATCTATAAACTGACCAAACAGCCATGGCAACATTACACATCTCTACTACAGACCAACATTCATCTACAACCATTCACCCTCCTCTCTTCCCACTCACACACATACCTTACTCTCTTCTTAAAAACTCTTCCCTGCTTCTCAAAGCTTTCCTCCCACACCATACATTTGTAAGACCTTCCTAAAAGCATCTCTATCAACCTTATATGATGCTTTCTCAAAATCCATAAATGCCACAAACAAATTCTTCTGTATCTTTAAGTATTTCTTTAACACATTCTTCAGAGAAAGCACCTAATCCACACATCCTCAACCACTCCTGAAACTACATTGTTCTTCCTCATTCTGATGCTCTGTGCCAGCCACCACCCATCACCTATGTAATTCGAACACTCAACACTCACCTTTACATAATGGCACTATACAGGTATTCTGCCAATCCTCAGGCACATCACCATAATCCATACATATAAGGAATATCCTAATTTACCATTTAACAAGACGGTTATCCTCTTTCTGACGAAAGTCACAGCAATAACATGAACTTCAGCTGCTTGCCACATTTCATCATACACAAGGCTTTTACCATTTCTCTTCTTTTCATCAAACCATTTGCCATGTTTCTCTCACTTCACATTCCTCCCAAACTAAAATACCCCACATCTACCAATTTCATCAAACACATTCAAGAATCCTTCAAAGTACTCACTCCATCTCCTCTTCGCCTCATTTCAGCCTGTTACTACTTCCCCATTTGCCCCCTTCACCAATGTTCCCATCTGTTCTCTTTTTTTTTTCTCTCAGTCTTTTAACCTCCTTCCAAACTATTTCCTTAGACTCCCTGGAGTTTGCTAATACTCACCCCAACTCTGATTTGGCCTCTTTTTCAGCCCTTGCTATTCCTCTTGACCTCCTCCTGCTTTCTCTTGTAAATCTTCAAATCACTTGCACTCACTCCTAGTATATAATGCACATAAATCTCTCTTTTCTCTTTAATTAGCAACTTAACTTCCTCATCCCACCACTAACTACCCTTTTTCATGCATTCATCTCCCACCTTCTGTATGCACATAGCACTGCTTTCCTAAACACCTTTCATTCCTCTCCCAATCCCCCAGCTTCATTTCCACAATCTTTCCTGGTATCTTTTCTCACAAGCCTCCTTGCTAAGTCCACTTACTTTCACCACCCTCTTCTCACCCATACCATTTTCTTTTTCTGAAAGCTTCCATGAATCTTCACTTTCACCTCCACCAGGAAATGATCAGATGTCCTATCTGCTGCCCCATTCAGCACATGGGATCAAAAGATTTCCTGCTCATTAATTCTCCAGGCACCACCTCCCTTCAACTTTCCTTTTCTGTATGCAGTGATGTTGCTGTTCTCTCTCTCTTCTATTCTATTTTTGCCATTGTTCTTCCAAGAGTCTCTTTCTTGCACACTTATCATCAATACATAATCCAATAATGCCCACATGCCATCTTCCCTATTCATGCACATACACCCATGTATGTCTCTCATAAAAAAAGGTATTCCCAAACATCAGTCATTTCTCAGCACAAAGCTCCATATGCTGTTCACCATTTCCACTCAAATCACTGAATACCCCATGCCTACCCAATTATACAGTGGACTCCATGCCCACACAAGAGGCCATTGCTGCATTACCCACTCTTGTATTCAAATCACCTATCACTAATACCCAATCTCTCATATGAAAACTGCTGCTGACACAGCCACTCAGCTTCTCCCAGTACAGTACCCACTGAAAGTCTGACGAATGGGCAAAGAAAAAACTTTTATTTTCTTTATTTTAGTACTTAGTGGGGCCATCACATGCCTTCAAAACAGCTTGCATTAATGGCAGCATGAAGTCAGTAAAGTTTCTGCAGTAATCAAGGTCAATTCCATTCAACCAAATGTCTCTGATGGTTTCAAGAAGGTGAGGAATTGAAGAGTTTTCCCTTTTTTGAAGTTTAAGCTTCATGTGAGACCACAGCTCCTCGATGGGATTCAGTTCTGGAGATTTCCCAGGCCACTGAAGGTCATTCATCTGCTTGTCTGACAACCATTTTATGACCTTCTTTGTCTTGTGACATGGTGCACTGTCTTGCATAAAAAAGTTGCTGCTGTGGATCTTATAACAATTCATGTGGAACTTCACTGTAGAGGTTTCCATTCACTGTGATGTTCTTGGAAAGTGCATGAAATCCCCCAAGCCCTAACTCTCCACTGAAGTAACCCCAAATCATGACTGAGTCTAGGAGTTTGACAGTCATTTGCACATATGGGAGGGTCATGGGGATTCACGTGTGAGGAACTTCTCAACTTGTCATGCTGCACTGTACCACACTGGAAAGTCAATTCATCACTTCACAAAACCCCTCTTCAGTCCTCAACAATGAAATGTTTGTCATTCCTTGCAAAACTGAGATGAGCATCATGCATCCTGCAAGTCAGCAGGGGTTTTATGGTTAGGGAACAAAGAGGTAGGTTCAGGTATTTCTGGCAGCACTCTTGAATGGTGCATTCTGCAACACTTCCGAGGAGGGTGTGATAGGCTTGCTTCAATTGTCTTGTGATGCATGGACTTATCAATACTTGCCTCTTGGTAAGCTTATCAGTGGTTGCTGAAGTCTTTCTGGGATGCCCTGGTACAGATTTATGAGGTGGAGCTTCACCTTGTGGGATATTCTTACTTTTGCAACAAGGCTGTATATGGCTGACTTGCTCACCTCCTTCACCAACATTTTTGTCTCCCTCAGGGAAAGAATTCGAGCCTTTTCTTGCTGGGTGAGGTTCTTGTGCCCCATTCTAAGGTGTGGGTGGGCAGATGTGGGACAAAAAATGAATGAAATTAAAAAAAAAGGGTCTTTGTTAATCCAGCAGCTCATGGAATGCATTCCCTTTCTATAGCTTGTCTCATGAGGTACTGATGCATTCCTCAGTCTGTGGTCATGGGATCACCAGAGAGAGTTGCCAAGTAATAATTAAGTGATATCTGAGCATTCAGTAGGCTGACAGACATGGAAATTCTAAGGACAACCAACCATACAACAAAAGGCCCCATATTCCTCAGACTTTCCATGGGTACTGTACATTCACCTCCCTTCCTCACTCCTCTCATGGCCATGTGCATACATACTAATAACCACCTACCTCTAATAATGTCCTTTCATTTTACCCACAAAAGTCAGTGACACACTTTTCACTCTCTTACACATTCCTACAACTCCTCCTTCAGCAGGAGTGCTATCTTTTCCTTAGCTCTCATCCTTATACCAACACCTGGCTTTACTCTTAAGACATTTCCAAAACTCTCTTCCCTCTTACATTTAAGCTCTTCTTCACTCAAAAGATATAACATCCAGGTTCCTTTCCTGAAACATATTACCTATATATATCCCTTATTTTCATCTTAGTTACATCCAGACACTTTCACACTCATGATGCATAAATCATGTATATGTATGAAATAAAATGAAATGTGTATAAAATTTTACAGAGGAAACAAAGTTTTTAAATCTTAAAAAATAGCCTAGTTATAATTGTCTTCTTTTAGCATTTTAACAAACTGATGAAAAAGCTCTCATCATGCAAAGCATTTAAATAAACAAACCAATGATGAATGCATTATTTTGGTCTTCAAAAATTCACAAGAGCCCATATATTCATCAATCATTTTCACGTCCATTTAAAGAATGTGTGAGATGTTTTCATTCTCTGTATGAGTAGCATTCACGTGCATGATAACCTGGAGGCTGTTAAAGACTCATAACACAGTATCCACCATTCTTTGCCAAGTATGATGAATACATTGTCATCTCTCTCTTCCCATTCAGAGATTAATGTATCTAATATCACAAAATATTCACTCAAAAACAATTCCATCTTAAAAATATGATTTACAGCTGAAATCAACACAACAAATTACAAAAGACAGTAACATTTACAGATGATTGAGAGACCTTGGGAATTATCCAGTTCACCTTTGGTATGGTTACAGGGGACAATTTCAGGCTCTCTAAAGTGTTAACTTTCACCTTTCTTAAAGTTGGCTCCACCACTTACTCAACCAAAATAACCCCAATACTGCAAGTTTGAGCAAAACTTTCATTAACGAAAAATAATCTTTCAAAGTTTTACATATTCATTTACCTTCTTACTGTAATGAAGCTGCATCAAAATAAACAGAACAATGGCCTCATTTTATCACATTCACTATCTAAAAGTCATGTATAATGCACTAAAATCAGAGCTTACCATCCACATACAAGACCCGCAGACCAATTCCTTGGTTTTCCATCATTGCATCACATATAATGAAATCTGTTATTTATGAATGTCATCATTTTCATGATATACCATACAGACAATATCGATCATACCTGAATATGATATAAATATACACAAAAAATTTAATGTGCATCTCATCAACAACAGGTTAAACCTCTGTAATCTGTCAAACTTGATACCTGACCAGTGCCGGACCTCAGAAAATGCCAGAAAACAGACACTGACTCCTAAGGGAACCCCTATGTAAACATATGCCCAATCCCTAGTCTTGCCTGCTCATTCCACATACATACTGCTGTGTTATCAACGGTAGAACAAAGCTTAAAACACGAAACAATACAACCAAAAATGCTTCCAAACATGGTTCTGCTTTGGGGTGCTGAACAATTATATAAAATGAAAATTATTTTACACTTTGGAACGAGGCCAACAGAGTTAAGCCACGTCCACATTATTGGCCAGTTCCCAGCAGGTTGTTCCTTCACCAGGCAAAGTCTGTCAGGCATGCCTGTGTTGTTGTCCACACTGTTGAGATGGTTGGGCAGTCAAGTCATACAGTACCCAGTAGATGGTTGGCAGGCAATGAGTGGGGTACCATCAAGCGCAGCAAAGTTGAAAGAAAAAATAAATTGTGCTGGGTAGCATATTGATCGCTGTATGCATAAAAAAAGAAAAAAAGAAAAGTACAGAAAACTATACGGTGTAAAGAGTGGTAACCTTTTGTGGCTGACAGCGCTGTTGCTCCAGACCCGGCGTCAAACCACCAAGCAGTCTGATTTTGCTCAACTACAGGTGAGGGCAATCCACCCGTCAAAGTTGCCACAAAGTGTATGATGACGGACTTAACACTCATGCCCACCGGTCACCGCTCGATACTAAGGATGCTCCCTTACAATGTGCTCTAGCTTCAAGCACAAAGTAATTTTCAAATCATCAAGAAAAAGTTTAGTTGTCATCCACCCTTTTTTAGTATCACCGTAAATAAGTGGAAGAATCTTCATTCCTTTAAAGGCCCTCGAGTGAACACTATTACCAATTACCATAAGCTTGCTTTCATGTGTTCCTGCAGCATTGCTGCAGCCAAGAATTGTTACCCTATCTTTGGAATCCTTACCCCTAGATGGAGAC
>JAYMFT010385068.1:0-20206 GCA_038088735.1 Panulirus argus | reverse complement strand
ATATATATATATATATATATATATATATATATATATATATATATATATATATATATATATATATATATATTCACTGTGCAGTATAATCAGTCAGTCACATAGAGACTCTGAGCAGAAAGGAATAATCGAAAATTCACCAATAGCAAGGTAAAGATAAATATATAGATTAGATAACATATATATATATATATATATATCCAATTCATTGATTTAACGGTAGGAAAGCTATATCCCATTAAAAATGCAGCTAATTTTATAAACGCAGCACAAAAATAGTTAAGGTTTTTCAGATCTGCAGCGTTACCAATATCATGAATAAAAGAAAAATGATCGTATAGAGCTGCTGGTGTGTCCAAGGCTGTGTTATGTTCCTTTTTTTCTCCCTCTTATCATAGCTCTATCTTCCTCACCACACTGACTCCTAGGAGTCCTCCAACAAACTCCTCCCGAATTCCTCAACTCCTAAAACCTTTTCCATACAAAGAGGTAATTTCCTGGCTTGAATCTGCTGCCTCTGTCCTAGTAGTGGGCGGTAAATAGGACAAATTTGACTATAGTTGTATTAATTTAAAGCACTCTAAGAACAGTTCATGTTGAAAATATCCATTTGTTATCATGACAACAACGAGAAATAAATGTACGCTATCGTATTTTAATGGGGAAAATATTATAACCTTTTCCATTATGGGAAAGTGAAAGAGGTAAGATTAAAATGTAAATTCAAAATGCCGTAGGGTAATAAAATCCATCATAAATATGAAGAGGAACTTAAAAGATACAGGAGAAACAGATAGTGTTTAATAATCTTTCCTTCAGCGAATTCAAGAGAAAAAACACTTTGTTTCCTCTAAAAAAAAGACAAGGCTGGATATTACGAACCATGGAGACAAGAGAGGAGAAACGGATGAAAACGCTTTTGAAGGAACTGAGTAATTGTCTCAAGAACAGAAAACGTTTTTCCCGTCATCATCTCTTGGGCGGGCTATTATATTGCAGAGTTAGAAAATAACTCGAGATATTTTTGTGGTCCACGTTGATGCGGTAAAGGATCTGAACTACTAATTACGAATGAAATCACAGAAGCTTTATTATGTAGCCTGGAAGACTCTGTAGATAATTACCAGTGAAATTGGAAAGTTAAAATCGCAAGACATTCATGTTTTTCCTTACAATAATGTCCAAAAACTCGAATCAGCACAGAGCTGTTGGGACTACTGTACGTTCAGAAATGCCCATGGCCGCATTTGTTTTTTTGTTCTCATCACATTGTTCAGCACCTTCCAAAATAAAAAGAAAAACAATATATATATATATATATATATATATATATATATATATATATATATATATATATATATATATATTATTCTGTTTAGAACTTAACTGATACTCATATGTCCCCATCTCTCATTTGCCCTCTTTGTTTTTTCAGCTTTCACACCTTTCTCTTGATCTCTTGCCACTTCCTCTTGTACTCCTCCCAGTCACCCGCGCTCCTTCCCTTCTACAAATCTTTCTTTTTTTTTTCTGTTTCACCAGCCATTTAGCTTTCGTTACCCAATCACCCACAATTTAGTTACATACGTCTGCCTTCCAACTTCCATATCTCGTACATCAGCTGCACATATGAGCACTGGTTACCGCAATAGCTTCCTCATCTCCACTCCTCTTGTTTCTTTCACTCTGTGACATTCTGTACTCAGTCTCTCATGGTATATGGCCACTTTTTTTAAGCTAACTCTCATCAGTTTTTCACACTACCAAATTTTGCTCCCTCGTTTAGAAAGAAATTATTAAACGTTCGACCTACTGTCCTTCTGAGCTTGTTCACATCCAACCATCTCACCTTTTAAAATATTATCCCTTAACTCCCGGTGACCTTCAGCTTCGCTCACCCAAATATACTAATTTATGTACCTTTTCTATTAATAATAGTGATGATGATAGCCAGTATAATAATAATGATAATAATGATGGTAATAATACGAATAAGACTAATAATAATAATAATAATAATAATAATAATAATAATAATAATAATAATTGTAATAAAAATAATAATAACGATAAGAAAAAGAATTTGTATGATCGTGGCCTGAGCATGCAGAAAGGTGAAAGGCGTGCACGGAATGGAGTGAATTGGAACAATGTGGTATACAGGCGTCAACGTACAGTCAGTAGACTGAACCAGGGCATGTGAAGGGCCGGGGTTGTGGATAGGAAGCTGTGATTTCGATTATTTACACATGACAGCTAAAGAATGGATGGAGGGCAAATGCGACCTTTCTTCGTTACTGACGTTATCTCGCTAAATTAGGAAACGGCGATCAAGGATAGGGTGGGTTTGGGTGGGGGGAAGTTGTGATAACCATCTCATTAATAATGAAGGCAGTAGTTAATCCTGATTAAACGATTAACCTAGCCTAACCTTTACGACCCCTGTAGCCTGGCTAGACCAGTGGATCAAGTAATTACAAGGTTGACCCTAAGACATTTAAGGTGACGACAACGGATGGTGACGTCAGCGGAAGTGGATGACTTACTGTGGAGAGAGAGAGAGAGAGAGAGAGAGAGAGAGAGAGAGAGAGAGCTCAGCCGTTGACGTCATGTCACAGAAAACGAAGATCCGTCTCGTTTTTGCCGTTCACTGCCAGCCTGTGTTGAGATTGTTATTCATCAATTAATTTGCTCTTCGTTAGGAAACTTGCCTCCAGTCTTGCCTGGAGTTAAAGTTTCAACATGTCCCGTGTTTTACACAACCTTGCACGAGTCTACTGCTAACTAACTTGTTCAATGCTTGGTAAGTATGAGGATAAATAACTTTACGAAATAACTTAGATATCTTTACTAATTAGACTCATTTACTCTATTTGCAAGTTGGATATGTGACTTTGAGTGAGTTCATAAAATGCATAAGTGAATTGCAAGAGAGAGAGAGAAAGAATACAACGTAAATTGCCTAATTAACTTAATTGGATTAATTTATATTGCATTCATATTCAAGGTTAGAATCTGCCATGAATATCTGCCCTTATTTTTCGACTGTGCGCATATGATAATAATGATAATAATAACAATAATAATGATAATGATAGTGAAAATAATAGTAATAGAAATAATGATTATTATAATAATAATAATAATAATAATAAAAATAATAATAATAATTTTGATAATAATAGTAATTATATTAGTAACAATAGAAATGATTATAATAATGATAATAATAATAATAATAATAATAGTAATAATAATAATAATGATAATAATAATAATAAAATATCTAAAAGACTCACAATATATATAAGGGAATAAGTTGCAATACAGTGTGTGTGTGTGTGTGATTAATGTTCTTATGATTACTGTTTGTCCGTTACGGGGAGAGAGTTTGACATTTGCGTTGCCCCGTTTCTCAACCTTGTATATCCTGTATGTATCATCCCGGGTTTGTTGATGATTTGTTTGGCCAGAATCCATTAAATTGTGGTTTACTGAGCATGTGAATTAGATCACATAAAACATTTTGTACATATACATACCCGACGCGTATTAGACTTTAGCGACGTCTGCAATCCAACAAACATACGTGCTATTGTTTGCGACGTAATGTAATAAACATGAGCACTGTTATCAACACGTGAAGATTGCCACTGTTACCAACACGTGAAGATTACCACTGTTACCAACACGTGAAGATTAACACTTACCAACACGTGAAGATTACCACTGTTACCAACACGTGAAGATTGCCACTGTTACCAACACTTGAAGATTGCCACTGTTACTGACAAGTGAAGATTACCACTGTTACCAACACGTGAAGATTGCCACTGTTACCAACACTTGAAGATTACCACAGTTACCAGTCGCGTATGTTGCTCGATTTAAAAGGGTACGTAAACATGTCTCTCAAACTTATCTTGGTTTATACCATATGTCAGTTAAATTGACGCTGATGAATAATTGAAGAAAGCTTTCCGTGTCTTGAATTCCGTGCGGTATGTAAATATATGTTAATATAATCACAAATCGAATGCTGTAAGAGATTTGAATTAGCCTTTGTTCAGGGATTTTTTATATAAAATCAAGACCTTTTAGTGTTTATATATAGATTTTTTTTTTTGCATAATGAGAGATGTTTATAAGTTACTAAAAGTGAAAAATTAGCAATTTGATAGCGTAACTCTCCGTTTTCTTTCGCACACACACACACACACACACACCATTTTCTCTACACATCGCACAGATTTTTTTCACGTATCTCCCACTGATTTTTTTTCTTCTACTCCCCACATATTTTATGCTCCCCACACATTCTTTACTCCCCTTGTCTCCCTCCCCACACACTTCTGCTCCCTCGTCCTTATCCTAGCAATCCTTTACTCTCGGAGCCTCCTCTCGCCACCCTACATCCCCCAGATCTTCCTAGATCCCCAGAATGTGTGTGGGTCGCTCTCTCGTGATCACGGGGTTGGAGAGCGGATTTCCTCCCCAAGCACACCCACGTCCGACCCAGGCCCTTCCGACGGCGCGCGCGGTCGTAGAGAGAGAACGTTCTGGGCTGTGAGACGCGACCCGAGAGAGAGGGAGGGAGAGAGAGAAAGCAAACGAACCGTAAAGGGGTAGTGGTCGTCTGCGTCAGGGTTGTATAACAAAAATCAACGTCATTTTTTCAGGCGTTAGATACAATTCTAAGAACACACACACACACCCTGTGCATTACGAACTTTTTTGGGAATGTAGAACAAATTTTATGCTTCAGTATGTTATGAAATGAGTTTGTTAAAACCATGCTTGTGTGTGTATATATATATATATATATGTATATGTATATATATATATATATATATATATAGTCAGGAGAATTTTAGGTATACTTTTCGGGTAGAATTTATTATTTCCTCAGTACATAACATGGTGATTATTCACACTGAACGGGCTAGGCTTGTAATGGCTTCCGTTTATTTTCACATCGTTCTGGTTGTGGAACTAGTCTCCTTGTACCGTCTGTTTATATATGGCTTCCAGGCAACAACAGATGATCCCCAGCAACCATCATACATTTATTTTCCAATTAGTGTTTGGAATCGGTGTTACGCTGTCTTTGGAACCCCATGTAGCCATAACCAGTTGTGTCTGTATTTGTCCGTGTTTTCCTTTGTACCTTGTATTATTTTATATATATATATATATATATATATATATATATATATATATATATATATACCTTGGCCAACACATCATTTGACATATGTTCTTCATGACTTATCACTCCTAAACAACCCTTCGAACGATTTCTTAAATTCTATATTATCTCCACTCTATGTATCACTCCAATTCAGATAATAATCCCCTACGCTCTGCTCTTCCACCTTTGATCTCTCCTAACCCAGACGCGCTTGGTTCTCATACACGTACACATCAGCGTTGGGAACAAGCGTTCCCTCGTGTCAGTCCCTCCCACACACTATTCTCGAGTCACATCCATTCACTAAAGCTCTTAGTCCTCCAAATTTTCCTTCCCTTGCACGGCTCTACCAACATCATCTTTCCCAACACAGTCCTTGCTGATCATTACTCTTTTTAGTATTCAAATTCACCCATTTAGTTTCTCACCAGGGAAAAAACCGAGCTTACAATCTGATCTCCCGGTCCCTTTCAAATACTAGAGTGACTTTTATTCACATTCAGTTCAATCGTCCTCAGGCTACATAAGTCATTGAAGTGGCCCACTATCATGTCCAGCTATTACTCAGACTTTCCTGACGACATAACATCACATCTGTAGCAAAGTTCATTCTTTCTCCCAATTTAGTTGTACTACCATAGGTCTGCCACGTGACTTAGCGAAAGCATCATAAAATAACAGGAATCACATTAAGGTTTGTCTCAGTGCAATTGAACATTATGGCAAAGCCATCTGTTATGACAATTCTTATGAGTGGATGGTTTCACCCTTCTCGTCTATATCCTACTTTTGGAGTTGCACAAATATTTTCCTTTTTAGTATACACTTTATACATACCTGACAGCCACAAACAGGTTAAATAAATCGAATTGAAAATTAAACACCAATAGTCATCTTTAGCCTTTAATAAAAAATAAGACGTCCAAAAAGAGGATCATATCCCACTTTAAGGTCATTTAATAATCTTGCACATGCAGCTTGCAACACAGGCGTCCCCATCTCACCACAGCACACACACAGTAAAATGATCTCGGTCCACAGGACTTCCAGAGGTCCCCACAGCCAAAAGCGTTTGCAGGACCCCCTTCATAAACAGGAGCAGGAACACTTCACTGGGCAGTTCTGTGGTGAAAGAGGCCCCTATGGCACATTCATATTAAGGTTTATAATTACTTCAGTAGGGTTTTAATATCATCTTGAAGGAGTCGAGTGGGATACTTCTTGCTGAACCTGAAAGTAAAGGAGTTAGAGAACTGTACTAAAGTAAGCAACGTATATAAAATTAAACAGACGGTACTGCACTGTCTAACCACCAATCTGCCTAAAAATTAATCATGTTTGAAAACAGTTTTCATGTATTGCTTTTTCACGTTTACAGTACACTTCTATCTGCCAATTTTAACGCATAAAATTCTTGAGAGATTTCTTGTTTTCTAATTTCTATTATTTCGTTTTTACATCTCCCTTTACATTTTCCAGCCTAACCTACTTTCCCCTCCACCAAGAATTGCAAAGACAACGTACGATAAATGAACATAACTGTCGACATCTTCATGGAAAATGGGATTAAATAAAGACGCAATGGGGGAAAGAAATGTTATATGGTTTACCTTTTGTATGGTTGGCCATCCTTGCCGATCAGGAACTTTTCGAAGTTCCAGGCGATGTCAGATCGGGTGACGGGACTCCAGATTATGCACTTCGGGTCACACATGAAGCTCACGCAGTCATCAGAGGGAAGAGGAAGTCGTTCTTTCAGGTACTGCAAAAAGAAAAAGAAAAAATCAGTTAAATTAAGACGACAGTGATTACTTAAAGACTTCTAAGAAGTATATTTACATTAAATACTGGCTAAGGTAGACAATCTACATTGTAATATAGAAAACAATATTCAAATGGTCTAAGTTTAATATCTTCTATCCCAAACATAAGTGCTATTAAGTAAAAATTTTCCCTCTCTTCCAATAATTTCTGTACATACTCTCACGTGGATGACAAACCCAATGCTTTATACCATGTCTGTAATTCTTTATGTTTGATCATACACACTTATTTTTTCTTCCCTGTTTTCTCCGTAACATATTCTTTTCTCAATGTTAGAATGAGAAAAAGCCATTGTAATGAGAAATAAACAAGTGACAGGATAAACAATAAACTACAGATTAAGCCAAATAATTTTCATCCTAAACTTGAAGTAACAAAGCTGAAAAAATAATGTAATAATTTAATTAATACTAATAAATGACTGTCACATTACTGAATCTAATCTCCGCAGGACAGTCACTACCAGAATCAATTTGGCTATGCTGACAAAGTTTATGAACTGGAAAAATCTACAGGTAAACATGTGAAATATTAAAGCATGTACATAATACGGGAAGCAAACGCGAAGGGTTCAGAGACACAACTCGTTCCTGCAAATTAACTCGAAGAAAGAAAGTAAAAGAAAAAAGCAATGTAAAGGAGTGTATATGCAGAGACACGTCCAAGCAAATTTAAAAGCACAGCTTTCTCTAAACTTTCTTGTTTTACAGACCCATAACATTACATAACAGCTTACACACGTGTAGAACACACTATAGCCTATAAAAACGTTCTCTTAAAGCAAAATCGGGAACTTTAATAACTGGCTAATTTTTTACGGCATTACCCGTGGGAAAAATCAAGGGGTAATGATTTACGGCGAAAAGAGGTTAGAGATTAAAATTATACGGAAAGCCTGTTCGAATGTACTGACTCAAGAGACAGTGAAGCATAGGCTATCAGTTCCAAGGAGTGTAGGATGAGATAATATTGTTCACAATAGATAACTTTTCTAAGATTCTTGAGAAAAAAATGAATATTTGAGTATACGGAGAGGCAATCGATGGTCCAAGGTATGACAAAGATACAATAAAGGAATTCATACACGACGTAAGTTCAGAAGTGAGCATTGTGTTGAGGGAAAGAGGTATAACTGCAGAGGACATCTAAGAGATGAAAAAGCACGGCAGGGAACAAATATTTCACCCATAAATTACCACATGTGACTTAGTATTAACAGGCAGTGTATGTGATTAACAGGCAGTGTATGTGATTAAGCCTTCTTTCATTGCAACGGTCCAGATTTGTACTAACCTTAAATACAAGGTGGGCTTCCTCGCCATTCACATCAGCTTTGCAAAACATATCCATTTTTGGTTCAAAGTTGTTGCCAGGGCGAACATGGCGGAGGCTGTTCATCAACTCTACCTCGTTGGTATTTTCCTGTGGGAAACATATATCTATCAGACACAGTCACATGTTTACAGGTTTGTTTATGTTTTTATCGAAAGACGTTTGGCCAAACACATTCCATGTATGACCCTAACTATACATGTAATGGAAATTTGCCGCCTCCAGTGATGCTTTTATGGCATTACAAGATGTGAACAAATGCTGTAATTAATATATAATTCTTACTTCATTTCCTTTGTAATAACAACAGTTCATAAGTATGTGGTGACATTAGTATTAACAAAACATACACAGTCATTAATCTTTACCTTCACCAACGCAATCTTTTATCTAACATTAAAATAATTTGAATCATTCTATAACTTCATACAAACATTTCAACAAGCAGCACTACTATTATAATACTAGTGTACAAACGTTTTTAACTAGCGTTAGGTTCCTAATATTCCTCCTTTCACTTAAGCTGGAAACAAAAAATAAAATCTCATTCTAAAAGCATTCAAATTAATTTTGCTCTCCTTTATTCATTGAACTTTAGACAAATCGACAGTTATCCTAAACTTCCTTGATACGAAATGATGAACATATTCAACAAATGTTTTTATTTCCGATTGCTCTCGTTTTGTTTCCTCGTTGTAACAGCCTAATTTGGCCTAGAATTTACATGTTCTGTTCTTCAGTCACACCAGCGAAACATCTGTGAACCGTCATACCAGTATATAACTCTGAGACTCCAAAAAGCACTGGTAAACCACGTGTACCGGTAACCCCGTTGACCTAGTACTCCCCATTAGCTCACCTGATGACCGAACTGGTTACACGGGAAGGCCAGGACCGCCAGATGATCTCCGAACGTCTCAATGAGTTCGTTCATCTGGGTGAAGTCCTGGGTTGTCGTGCCTCAGAGGGAGGCAGTGTTCTGCACCAGTACCACCTTCCCCTGATACTTCCTGAAGGACACAGTCTCGCCTGAAAGGTTAAAAAATACCGTTACTGGAATAGAACTATCCCGGCTAGGCTAAATTTACCAGGCTTAGTTGGGTCTGGATGCAAACCTAACCTCACTAAGCTGTTTGCTAGGCTTAAGTTAGGTTATGCTGCAAACCTAACCTTAACTAAATAGCCTAGGAGAGCATTTGGGTACAAACCCAACATTTATTTAATGGCTAGGCTGTTAGGATACAAACCTTATCTAACAAAGCCTAGCTACGTCTGTGGGCAAATCTTACGCGATCCCTGTCTTCGTAAACACCTTTTGCACAAGCGAGGTATTTACATGTTTTTCTCTCAAATCATCGCAACAAAGAACTGATTATCTGTTACTACGGCTTGCCAGTCAGATGACTTAAAATGGGTTTGACGGAGGAGCGACCTTTCCAGGCCTTGCAGAATGACCCATTTGAAAATGGGTCTCACTCCAGAATTCCAAGGGAATGTTTTATTTTTTTTTCCTATTAAAAGTTACCATTATTTTTTTATGTTGAAAGCTCAAGTTACAGATAAAAGTCCACATCGAAGCCGGGCCTTAATTGAAAAATAGAGAGGATTATGCAAGGGAAGACAGCAGAGAGTTCCAAAGCTTCGAGGTGTGTGGAAATAAAGTTATCATAACAGTCCACCCTTTAGTTGCCAACGGCCACACACAAACAAGCGTGTGGAGCAGCAGCTTGCCTAGTACTGCGGAGTCTAGCTAGTTGAGGCACAAACCAAAAGTAATAAATAACTATAGAAGAGGGAAAGTGAACCAACATTGCGGCGTAGGACATGGGGGTTAGTTTCGACTCAACTTTGTCGAGCTAGAATCACCCCAAATGTGAGAGCAGGACTTCATACAAGGACGAATCAATCCCTTGTATAATGGAAGCAACTGTTCAGAAGAGAAGTTACGACATCTAAATAGGACACCCAGTTTCTTAAGAGGCAGACTTAGCTATTCCCCTAATGAGGGGTTTCCAAGAAAGAGTGGATGTTACAGTAATACCAAGTATGCTCATAAAGTCAAGAGGTGGAATCAGAACCGTTAAAGGAGAGAGAGAAGTAGTGAGGAATATTCGATAGAGATGGGCAGAAACTGGGTCTTGGAGGAATTAAACTAAACCAGATTTCGTCTGCCCTACTGAGACATCCTGTCCAAGCCTGAGTTTACTGAGGAAGTTATGTCGACAGGAGACGTATATAGATCGAGTGAGAAGAGGAGGAGCAGAATTGAAGGATGTGAAGAAATGTAGTGTCGAGTCGTCAGCGTATGAGTGCATTTGATTATTTGAAGACAATAGAAAATCATCGATGAAAAGGAGAAAAAGTGTAGGAACAGGATTTTCTATAGTCGCTTATCCCTGCAGACAAGTTTCCGTATTTCGTGTTAAAGTTTATGGCAATTCAACTGACATTATTATAACATCAAGCACTCGCCAACATGCAGGTCATATCGGTAACACCCACTCCAACAACATTCCTGTGGTCGGTTGGGCGTAACCTGATCGCGCCCCGATCAATTTTATTTTATTTCCCCAGTTATCAGTTATCTGTTGCTGTGAGTTTACATAACACTTTATCTCGCGTAACGAAGGAAGGATCCCGGGACACACCACGTCTTACGATGCATCCTATAAGCATGCAAATGTATGATATATAGGACGTGCCAATTCGCAGTTTATCTATCTTTTTCTAAGTTATTTTTAGTCTTTTTCTAAGTTATTTTTAGTGATTATCTGATAACACGCTGGGTGGTGACTCAACGTAGTGTACACAAACTTGATAATACTAGATAGTATTTACGTAACATTTACTCGCGTGGGAGAATCGATAGTTTCAATGGTAAATCTTTTGATCAGTAAATGAAAATATGAATGAACAGCATCAGCCTTTTACTAGAGTTCAGTTTCGGTGCATGGCAGTGACATGGTGGTTCTACACACATACTAACACCCACAAAAATATAAAACTATGCATGTTTCCGTACTAAAGTATATTTTCAAACCTGGTCATATATTCAGGCCATAACGACAACACCCAACAACGTTTGGTGAGCCTATTTTACTGTTCTACCTTTCACAGTAATGACTGTAAGAAGAGGGTCTTTATATAAATGTATATACAGATTTTTAAAAACTGGATTTGGGGGAAGTTCTACACTCGTGAGGCCCAATCCCATCAACTCTCTCCTTTTCAAACCTGTCCATAATTATCTTGTAGCTGTGTATCATAATTATTGCTATTTTTGATATTATTGTTTATAAATAACCCCATGATCCCTTCTCCATTGGCTCCTGGAGCTTCATGCGGCTACGATAGAATTAGTAGCACGGAGAGGATAGACTCCTTTAAGTGAGCTTTGACGAGATTGTAATAAGCTTCGTCGTTAACTAACGATGACAAAAGCCTCGACAAAGGTGGCTTCCCTCACTCGCAGTGTCACAGGTGGGTGGGGTCTAGTTACCTTAGCTTTAATTGTTCAGAATTAATTTTGTGCCTTGGTTGTACGAATTTTTATAGGTGTTAAGAGGTCTTTTTTTTTTTTTCAAGCTGGAGTATGGTAATCTTTTCCATCCTGGGTTTTGTAGTCTGGTAACGTTGCCCTATAATATTTTTCGTCTGCTGTGGGAGCTGGGTCCTGTTATACCTGTTTCCAGGACTCTTTGTACCGAGTAACACCTGCTTTCTTGAGGAGAAACACGGGAATGGTAACACGACAATTTTCAATACAGGACTACAAGCAAAATTTTGCGAAGGTCAGCCATTAAGAAGTAAAGCCCCAAGACGGAGAAATTAAATAAAAGTGGAATATCAACAAAGTAAAGTTTACATAATGTAAACTACAAATGTTGCCATATTGTTGCTCGAATGGCAACACTGAGGCTTGGGGTAGGCAACGAGACCCCAAGTTCAAAAGCATTCGCTCACTGCTGAAAACTGCAGGGGAACATTTTGACATTCGTAGTCAACATCAAACTACATTTATTTATACATTTTTATATTAAAATATTCGGGGATAACGGTACACAGGCCTTTGAAACCCAGGGAGCTGCTGATGAGGTTTTCATATCCAGTGGGTGATACCCAGCTCTTAACAAGCAAGCAAAACACACTGGAAGTTGTGTCTGCAACCCCCTGTTTGCACGGTTGCTATGACGACAACAGGGCCCCTCGTATATATTTTCTTTCTTGTACGTTGAATTTTTTTTTTTTTCAAAGGAACATTTTACTCCCGTACCTAAAATGGTGGGAAATTATATGGCAGGTTCACCCGAGTTGTGCACTTGTATGATACCCTTCACACAAAAGTATTATTCAGAAAATACCTAATTAATTTAAGTAAGAAACTTCCCTTACATAACAAAGGACTTGCTATTTATGTAAGGCGGTGAACGCTGTTCCGGGCTATGTTTAGCACAGCATCAGACGGTAAACAAGAAGGAAAGTGCAATAAGAACGTTCTTCCAGAATGTAACAAAAGCCTAACCCAGCTAGAACCCATCCTGACTCACCGAACTGTTACAAAAGCAAATCCCGTTTGCGCAATAGAGAACCACATTTTATTACGTAAGGCAATATTACATTTTTTTTCGATGAAAGCTTAAGTTATGTTTCCAATTCCTGCACAGCGACAGCTGATACCACTGCCTAAGCAGCCTAGCCGTGAGACATAGTAATGGAAGGCGCGCAAACGTAACAGGAATAAGAATTGTTAAGTTTGGGGTCTCTGCTGACAAACAAGTCGTACACAGAATACTAAACACTTCCCTGAAGGACACGGGTGATTAAAGCAAGGAAAGGATTGAATCCCTTGAAAGTGAGCTCGACTAGAATGTCCTTAATCTATGGTTACTTCGGCATCCACCTTTAACAGATCAAAATTCAACCTCGAAACTTCTGCTTAACTTCCAATCATGCCCTCTGGTTGTGTAGTTTTTTCTTCCTTTTTTCTGGAGAACTGGCCTTTGTTAACCCGTTGATGCACGACGTAACGGCCTTTGGGTACGCTGGCCTGAACTATGACCCGATCCATTCGGGGGTCAGGTCTGATCAGAAGCCAGACCATCATACTACCAAATTTCCTTTTGTTGAATGAGCGGTAAGCGGTCAGATTCTGTATTCAACAAATGACTAAATTCTCTATTTTTAACCTTCCCAACTCGCTTTGTCTAACCTTTTCTAGCACACTCTCGAGTATGTTCAAGCTTGGACCCAACCTACGTCAATATACATTTGCTTAAACATGTCGATGTACATGAAGATACGAGCGTATGAGGATGCAAAGCATGTATGCTTACGTAAGTCTATGTAGCGTGTATATATGTTTATCATTTGTGTGTTAGGGGAAGAGAGTTTTACACTCATGTTACCCTGTTTCTTAACCTAGTTAATAGGCCGGTTTTACATGTATATAAATATACACACAAACATCCTAGTCCCGATGGTAGAATGAACCGCCAGATTTGACTGTGGGCTCGGCGACTGCCGCGCCTATAGGATTCAAACCCGGGCGTTGATTCATTATTCACTGACGGTCCCCATTACACAAAGAACGTGTTTGTGTGTGTGTGTGTGCACAAGCATCGGGCTGTACTTGTGTGGTGGTGACACACATCCGGTCCATCTCCAAGAATTTCGACACTTTGGAAGGTTAGCTATGAGGGTGGGCCTTAAAGCTCTCTCTGCTGGGTGAGGAAGAATGACTGAGCACACATTCCACCAAAAGTGGTGACTGTTGGGATGGTTCGGTGGGGGTTATTGGTGGCGGTTGCTGACGGTTCAGTAGTTGTGGTGGTGGGGCCTGACCAAGCAAGGTTGTTGTGGCTACGGGGGAAATGACGAAACACCAGGGTTCGATCCTTGAGAATGACTTTTAAAGGAGAGACGCGATTATATAAGTTAGTTGAATACTAGTGTTGCCCCCTGACTGACGCATGTTACATGGGAGGTAACGATAAATAAATAAAAAAAAAAAAAGGCTACTTGTCTCTACCCTTGAATATCGTCAATCAGTCAATGACAAAGCAACATTAGCTCACAAGATAAAGCGAGAGAATATATATCTGCAACTCGCCAACCCTACATTCCATAGCTGGTACTGTGACCTTGATCTATCCTCCGACACCCCACCTCTCACCGGCCGGCTTCCCTCCCTCCCTCTCCCTTACCTGGCCAGTCCTCCTCCCTTGTGCCCTGGTCTCCTATAACTGTCTCCCTAATTGAGCCGTGTCTCCCTTCAATCTTTACGTTCTCATCTATCTCCATTTTCTTTCATCCGTTACGAGCCTGTCTTAAATCAATTCCTTGCGTTAAAGCTCCTTCGGGGCATAATTTTTTTTTTCTACCACACACGAATGAGAGAAATGCAAACAGAAACAACGAAGCTTTGTTAAAACTTCAGCGATTGCGACACTTTCTATGGGAATTCTACCCTTGACTCCATGCCTTTTAAGCTGAAATCCGGTCACAAACGCCGGACATCCTCTATTCTCACAAACACATCCTGTCGAAACTAACCATACGTATCACCAGCCCCCCCCCCATAGTGCATTTCCTAATCTGTTATACTCGTTAATATTTCATCTCATGTACTACATTATCTGACGAAAAGTAAGCGCAACAAATGCTGGTAAAATTTTCCTTCATTCATCCCCTCACGGCTGATGCAATGAGACTTCAAGAACAACGGTCGATTCATCATGATAAGGGGGTATCTGCTTCGTCATGGTCTGAGTAGATAAGTTATCTTAGATTACATTTATCTTTTTATCTCTCCGAGCGTATATGCTTTCAACATGCGTTCACGTTTTGGCTCAATAATCCCTAAATTATTAGTGGACCATCTTAAATATACTTTACCTGCCTGCAACTTCCCACTTGAGCGTTCCAGTTGCATGTTGATGCAAGAACATAATTCTATCAATCAATGTATAAAGGCTTACGTTGTATGGCCATCTTCAGCAGCCATATATACCCGGGGATTCCCGCCTCTGTTGTGACCCGGACCATAGCGTTGGCATTTATGTGAATATACAATTTTATTTTCCGTCATTTTTGCTGCAATATCCGCTCCCCGCTTGACTCCTTCCTTACCAATCATTTTAGAACTTTTATAAAAATTCTTTACATAAAATCTTGTCACTGTATGCGCCCATCCAATATCTTCATGAAACATACAAATGTTTAATTGTGGACCTACGGGATGAAATATTTTGATTCTAGTTCAGAAGAAAAAGATACATTGCACAATTGGGCAAAAAAAGTTTTCGCTAATAGAAGTCAAACGTATTTAATAACATGTAAATCAAGTACATATAGTCACACCAAGCAAATTCCTTTATATATAGTCGATGATAATCCCTTTAACCGGTGTATAAAGTAAACATACACCAGACAGATTCCTTTATAAAGCTGACAATAATTCCTTTACCCGCTACCAAATAAGAGGCTTTTATATTTTCCGAGACCTGAGATTGACCGGCATGTTACATAAAATATCCTGGACCTTGCCCAAAGCATACCAGCCAACTCGCACCTTATTGACCTTTCACTTCCAAGTGAACATACAAATCAACAGTTATATATCTTTAAAGTTTACCCTTACGCCCATGTACAAGGTAATCTACATAAAATTCATCATTTACCGTACAAATAATCACATAAACGTGTGTATAATCCATTAAAATATTGCGAATGACAGAAAACTCTCACTTACCAGACAAAGCCTTGGCGCTTAAGTCGTAAAAGCTCTTTATAGCAGTGGCAACCATGGTGGAATTGAAAATGGTAGAAGTTGCTGTGTAGCATTCACGTGCCCTAGTCCACAACTACCCTCCTTGCTGGAGCGACTCTGTATCGCGCGCCATCCGCTATGAAGCATATGGAACGAATGCCAAATGATTATTTTTATTTCGTAAATTCCTTGCTCAAACCAGCTCTAATATCATAAAAACAATACTGAACTTAAGCAAATATATAACATCTTCTGTCGATGATAAGATTTCTGATTTGATACGCCTTTTAATTACAGAAAAAAGAGTGAGTAATATAAAATATGATATCTTCGGCTTAATCCTGCCCCTAGCTTGAGGCTCAAAGACTAGCACATGCATTATTCTCTTACGTAATGCAATTTTCGGGGTTTACCTGTTTGTCCCAGTGATAATAGTGTATAGATTAGCTAAAGTTTGACCTTACGTAAACACTAGCATACATTAAGCGTACATTACTCAATAAACATTATAAAGTAATTCAAAAACGAGTCTCTCGCAAGCCAACATTTTCCCAAACCTATGACGCAATGGCTGGGTATACATCTTTTTTTCTCTCAGGAAATGTGTTGACGCTTCCCGTCTCTGGGTGACCTTCCGAGGTTTAGTTGTCACGTAAACCTTGTGAAACACTATCGAACCTGGAGGATTAAATATTACAAGCAAACGACTAAGTTTAACCACAAGATTGTCTAACATGTTCCATGTACAATGTTCAGACTCGGAAAGACTTGTTTTGCATGGATAAATAATCCTCTAGGAAGATTTTGAAAAGAGAATTCTCCCGGTTAGAACATGTCAGGTCATGCTGATGCGCTTAGGAATTTATAACCAAGCTGGGACGGGTCAAGTTGAGGTGTTTAAGGCGTAAATTGATTGCGTTTTGAACTTTTGGTCTATAATTATGCGTTCCAGCAACTACGAATTCTTAGTTCTTAATATGCACATGGCTCGTAAACTTACGCAATTATGCGTTCACTGCCTGTCGCAATTGCGAGTGATTATATATTTTTTACAGAGATTATTTACACAGCGACGGAAGAGCGTAAAAAGAAGGTTATTTAAGACGAGATTGTGGTTAGTGACAAGTCATGCTGTCTCTCTTGCGGCAATAGGACCCTAGTGGCTTGGCACGACTTATATTAGTTCGACCTCCACTGTGTACGACCACTGGATAAGACCCACTACAATATCCGGATTTCAGATGACGTTAATGTAGCAGCAGGTGGTGATAACGAGGTCTTTTGACCACACCATTACGGGTCAGGTTAGCAAAGGTTAGGTTATATAATATTCCCCAGGGTCGTATCATGGTACTCAAGGGTCGTACCGACAAGTTATGAGGTTAATGAAAATTGATTCAGCTAACTGTATCATGTTAACAGAGTGGTTAGTGTTGGAGTGAAAAAAAAAGGGTTTTGATTAAGTGAGCTGAATATGGCAACACCTCCGGTTGGCGTCAGCTTGATGACGTCAGTGTTTGAGAGCTTCTTCACTCCTTTGAGCACGACGACTTAGCCCCTTCTCTAGGACGATAACCAAGACCCATGAGCTCGAAGACTTAACTAACCTCCTCAAGAACGACTTTAGAGTCTTATGTACGACGACCAGACCCCCATCGAGCGACTTAACTAAGTTCGAAAACTTAAATTATCGTACTTAAGGGATATGAACTATCGTCTTTGTTTTGAAGGGGTCGAGTCTTCGTACTCCAGAGGGTAAGCTGTCGTACCCCTTCCAGGGAATATTTAGCCAAAGAAACCATTACTGCCAACAGTTCGGATTTTTCAGGTTCCAGCCCTGGAAGAGGTATAGACGTATTTTTGACTCGCGCGCGTGGAAATTGAACGTTACGATTTCTGGATTGATGGCCATGTAGTAGTTGATTGCCATTTAAAAGCTAACAGCATATAGTTATGGCTGGTGGTTGGGGTGGGGAGGGGTAATATGATACTTCCCACCTCCCAATCCCTCCCCCTTCTGTTATACGAAACGCGCTTCCCTCATGTTATTCACCTCTCTTTCTCTCTCTCTCTCTCTCTCTCTCTCTCTCTGACCTTCTCCTTTCGCACTCCATCAATTTTCTTTTCATTCTTCCCCAAACACCGAAAACGACAAAAAGTCTGCCCCCAGGCGTCATTTGAAATTCAGTAGATCTACCTACGTACGTATGGAGAGAGAGAGAGAGAGAGAGAGACAGATATATTCAAATGAACGTATTGATTTGCATGACAAAGGCCTCTTCTTATCGTTCACTGAGATGGAATAAAACACAGCAGTCACTTCCACTGTCCTTGAAGAGCATGTATATATCACACATACACACACACACACACACGACACAAGACAAGAAAATAAGCAGATAATTGCACTGCTATCTGTCCTTGTATTCAGAGATATATGTCCCGTAATTAGAAATGTGATTAACTCGATGAGGACAACAACACGACCCTTGAGGACGACGGTACGACCCTGAGGACGAGGATACGACCCCCTGGAGCACAACGATACGACCGTTGAGCACGACGTTACGACTCCTCAGCACGATGATACGATCCCCCTTGAGCACAACGGTACGACCTTTGGGTTATTGATGGCCTGGATTTTGACCTGGCCATTAGGGGTGTGATGGCCTGAACTCTGACTTGGCCCTTAAAGGTCAGGTCAAAGGTCACCCCGGGCCAGCATTCGCATACCAAGCCCTTATTTGTGACGTATACAGCCTGTGTAGTTTGGATTCTCCATGTCACAAACGTGTTGACATGAGCTGGAATGTCATATTTACTGCCGACATGATTTGTTGAGGAGGGCTTTGATGGAGAAGTGACCTGTCAGGTAAACTTTGACGGAGGTTTGATTCCAAAGACCCCCCGTGATAGAAGCGGGTTTCGATAGGTCATCTTTGATGGAGACATGATCTAGAAGGTCATCTTTGTTGGAGACATGATCTAGTTGGCCATCTTTGATGGATACTTGATCTAGTAGATCATCTTTGATGGAGACATGATCTAACATGTCAACATTAATCGAGACGATATGATGGGATAAATTTTGGTGGAGATTTGATCTCTTACGCCAACTTTGTTGGAGACAAAATGGTGAGGCAGCTTTGATGGGGACAATCGGGTAGGGTAACTGTGGTGGAGATATAATCATATAGACCAACTTTGATGGAGACGATGTGGTGGCGTAACTTTGTTGAAGAAATTATTGGCGAGGCTGTGTTTTTTATGGAGACATGATCTAATCGGTTAGTTTTGATAGAGGTTTAATATAGGAGGTTATATTTTGAAGGAGATTAACTTTGCTGGAGAGACATACTACCATAGTGCAGCTCTGTTGGAGACATGTGTGGTTGTTAACCCTTTCTGGCGCTTTTAATTTGCATATCTTTAATGTCGGGTCAAAGGTCACGCTGTCATGCCCAAGGGTCGTACCGTCATATTCGAGGGTTGTACCTTCGTGGTGGTCAACGAGGGTCGTACCGTCGTGGTGATCGACGAGGGTCGTACCGTCGTGGTGGTCATCAAGGGGTCGTACCGTCGTGGTGGTCAACGAGGGGTCGTGGTCGAGTCATACCGTCTTGGTGGTTAACGAGGGGTCGTACCTTCTTAGTGGTCAACGAGGGGTCGTACCGTTGTGGTGGTCAACGAGTCAAGTCTCGAATTTCTAGGCTCGTGAGAGCCAACCAGCAAACCAGTTTTCTGGTGTTTCTTCCCACACACTGTACACAGAACTGAATATGAATATGGCGTTCGCTTGAATGAATCTGAATATCTGTTCAGACTCTCTAAATATTTTTATCTTTATTCAACCACACATTTTTTGTAAAGACGCCCAGAAAAAAAAGGGGGAATTTTAACCTCTTCCAGAATCCATCTGTTTAGAAAAGAGGAGTGAAACGTAAATCAGTCATCATTATCATTGTTATTATTTTCGGGTGAGCCTCCAGCTTATGACGTCACAATGGGTGGGGGGTCCATCTTTCGATATGGGGCTCTGACGTAATCACCATGATGATGCTAGAACCAGTTATTTCTGCCTAAGCATATATATA
>JAYMFT010385057.1:0-20206 GCA_038088735.1 Panulirus argus | reverse complement strand
GGGGGGGGGGGGGGGGGGAGGGGGGGGGGGGGGGGGGGGGGGGGGGGTCGCGACACAAGGAGGTCGCGTCCAGGATGTAATGTGAAGGTTCGCCTTCAGGATGGGTTGCAGAGGGGTCCCAAGTGCAAGGGGGGATCGCCTCCTTCCACTGTCATTTTCCAATAAATGAACCACGAGAGAGAGGAGAATGGTTGGCAGAAGGCCTAGGCTGGGTTGGGGGTGTCTGAATGTGCGTGGATGAGAGAGGAAAAGGTCTCAAGAGATGTAAGGTGCCCTGGTTAAGGAGAGAAAGCCACGTGTTTTGGCTCGTAGCGAAGCCAAGCATCAAGGACAAGGGGATGGAATGGTTTTTGGAGATGTCCGATGGGTTGAGTCTGAGGTTTAGTGAGACGGAGAGGGCAAAGGACGGGGTGGGAGCCTTTGATGATGGAGGAGGAGCTGTGAGTGATGATGACTGCGAGATTAAAAGAACTGGGAGACTAGACGTACTTGCCTATACACCTGGTGGGGAGAGGGGTGAGGAAGAGGGAATACTTCTCAGGGAGGATCTGAGTCAGTGCTCTCGGCTAGTGTTGATGCAAGGGGATCGACTCCTCGTGATGGGCGATGTGAATGGAGCGGTGCGCGATGTGACAGCTGATGGCAAATTGCGTGGGATTCTTCGGGCAAGTGTAAATGAGGAGCAGCTTGTCGAGTCCTGTGCTGAAAGAAGATGGGTAATTGGGAACGCCTTGTTTCAAAGGAAAAAGAAAAAAAAAAAGATGCTTAATTAGGTTTAGTCCGTTGCTCTTTGCATACGACAAGGCTCTGGTGGCAGACTTGAGAAACTCCAGAAGTTGGCGACAGCGTTTGGGAGAGTGTGTCAAAGGAGGAAGTTGAGAGTTGACGTGAACAAAAGTAAGGTAATGAGGTGTTGCCGGAGGGGACAGAATAAGGTGCGCGAGAGCTTGAGGGAGAAAGATCCGGAGGAAGTGGGGTGCTTTCGGGACCTGGGAGTGAACACGACGGTGGATGGAACCGTAGGGGCTGAAGTGAGTCATCCGGTGGGGCGCTAAGGTAGTGGTTCGTTTGAGAGGGAGTACCAAGTTGTGGTGCCATGGTATGGAAATATGGAGAGGATGAGTGAAGAGAGACCAACAAACGGGATTTGTGTGGCAGAATTGGAAGGAGGCAGGGAGAACAGTAAGGAGATCGATGGATGGAGTGAGAAACTGTTTTAGGTGGCCCTGAGCATGCAGGAGGGTGAGAGGCGCGTATGGAATAGAGAGAATTGGATTGATGTGGTATATAGGGGGCGACGTGCTATCATCTGTTTCTGCACTTTGCCTTATTCCCCTGTTCACCTCAAGTTTACATTTACTGCACTTTCCAGTAACATAACACGTTAAGACAGTCTACACACAGATTCCCCAGCGGGAGATAGAATAACCTTTGACGCCAATTTCCCTCACATGCAGAGCCCAAGATAACGCCGGGACAATCCACGCACAGATCCCCACCAGAGCCAAAGTTTGGAAAAGGAAAACATCGGGTCAGATATTCTTTGCAGGGCAAAAGTTCGGGAAAATTTCAGACAGATAAATCTCTCTCTCTCTCTCTCTCTTTCTCTCTCTCTCTCTCTCTCTCTCTCTCTCTCTCTCTCTCTCTCTCTCTCTCTCTCTCTCTCTCTCTCTCTCTCTCTCCTCACGGTCGTCCTAGCGAAGAATAAAGAGTCTCCACAGTCTGCCCGAGTCTCATATTATTTTTTTTTTTACTCTCCCAGCTTCCCCCCCCCCCCCCTTGCCCTCCCCCCAAATTTTATTTCATACTTATTTCCACGAGGGGTACGTAATCATCTGCCCTTGATTTATACCCACCATCCAGGGCCGCTGAATTACCACCCTCCATTATGCCGCTGATTAGAGAGCAAAATGATAGATTTTTTTTACCTCGCATTTCGGGAATGAGAGTCAAACTCTCCCCGCAAATGGTCCGGAGGAAACAGCTTCCTGAGACTTCTGGTGGCGACGTCTTGCAGGGCCTGGGAGGAGGCTGGTTGGGTCTGGGGAAGAGATATAGCCAGATGGGGAGATGAATAGCTAGAGGACAGTTGTATCCCACAGGGGCTTGGGGGACTGGGGGTGTCGGTGCATGAAGCCGTAACTGAATTATTCCCGTAGGAACCTGTAGGGTCCTGTTGGTCTGCCGCGGGAGGCGTGTGTGGGCGATCAGCTCCCGTTAGGGGTATACGAGTGCGTCTGAACTTCGGACAGGGCAGCGGGCCACGGGGGTCCCCAAGCGAGACTGTTCGGGATGGCGGGGGTCAGAAACTCCCGTCACGCTCAAGAAGTTGATTTTGCGCGGGAGCCAAGGATATCGGACGGACGCCAAGGCTGGGGAAGAACGTAAGCGCCGCGCGCGAATAGCCAGACCAGATCTAAATGTCGCGTCAGTGTCAAGACTCGACATCAGTATCGAGCGACTGCCAAGGCTCAAGCTGACTGACTCCTCCTCCCTCGTCCTCCTCCTCCTCCTCCTCCTCACGCTGTCATCAGCTCTGCGAGCGACGAGGGAAGCCTCGGCTCTTGCGCAAGCAGAGTATTAATATTGCCATGATGATGTGGACAGCACAGCCTGCACTCGGGTCAAACCCTCCTCTCGCGGGGCACGTACAGCCGCACAGTACATCACCCACCTCACTCGTACAGCTGTGCGGTGCGCCACCTGAGTGTACGGTTCGTCCCCAGGACTCACCTGCGAGGTGTATGCGGATAGACGCGTATCCCGTCTACCTCCAGTGCTTAGGCGCTGACGGTCGCGCGGCCCTGTCTCCACCATCCTCGCGTGTTCTGTTGATGACCCACCAGGCTTGGCATTTGTCCCCTGGGGTGACCAGCGTGGACATGGGTGACCAGCGTGGACAGGGGTGGCCAGCGTGGACAGGGGTGACCAGCGTGGACATGGGTGACCAGCGTGGACAGGGGTGGCCAGCGTGGACAGGGGTGGCCAGCATAACGCAGCTTCCTCTGATGGCGTGGAGACTAATGAAATGAATTCGCCTAGAGCCGTAGTGCTGTCCTCCCTACCCAAGGCTAGGGGCCAATGTAGGTCAGGCAGATGTTTGCCTTGACTGAAGTAGTTTGTCTCTTTTTTTTTTTTTTTTGTCTGTCTTTCAGTTGAGTAGTTGGGAGGGCAATAAGAAGAGAGGTTCGACAAGAGAGGTAGAGTGACGATACAGGAGGTGGTTTCAGAGTTTTAAGGTTTATGGTTTAGGTTTATTGAAATGTGTGATTGTTTTCTAATTTTTTTTTTAATGTTGAAGGCTCCAGCCACGTACAAAAGTCCACATCAAGGCCGGGCCTCTACTGAGATGTAGAGGGAAAGTATTTACGAATTTTTGAGAAAGTGAGAGACATGTCTTTGAAGTGAGCCAGGTCATAGTAATTGCAAAGCTTAAATCTACATTCAGACAGTACCCATTACCTAGATATACCTCCAGAACTCCTGCACTGACGAAAACCCATTGTGTCTTATGTATACTGAAACCAAGGTCTTAAGTGAGGATCTGAACATGAGAATTTGGGCGACCCCCCCCCATCCCTTCTCACACCAATAGCAGAGGATTAATCTCACTCGTTGGTGCATACGAGGATGTTCAGATCATCGTTAGAAGAATCAGCCACTACATATCGACGTAGGAATCTTTGTTAGTTATACAGATTCTGAACCTGTTGTACACAGTTGTGACATTGTTCATGATCGTATGTATGACTATTCACCAGTAACAGTCAGTATACGTGCTGCTAATGTTATCCTGCCTGGCGCCAAGCTAAGTAGGTGGCTTAACAGTGAAACAAGAGCAAGAAAGTTAAAGATTTTACCTCAGATTGGTACCAAGATTATAACCCCGGATATATGCCGTGGCAACATTTCGCGTTACCCCTTCAGCAAACACCTGTGATTCCTTTCAGCTGCAGTGAACTGCCCGAATTGCAAGGGAGAGAAGCTTCGCCAGCCTACTGGACCACCTCAGTACTGTGATGACCCCAAAGACTTAAAGAACTTAAATCTACAGCTCGAGATACAAGTAAAGGTCACAAGCAACCTCGAACACTTCAACTATAATCATTCCCAGCTTTGCCTGCACCAAGCAGCGAGAGTTGGTGAATTACTGAACTTAGACAGACAAAATACCTTGAGAAAAAAATCTCGTTAAGAGGATTGAATCAACACGCTCCCTGAAGAAAAGCCTGGAAGAGTGTTAACGAGATGACTGGAAAGAAAACTGGAGCGGTTATTTTTAACCCGAAGTCTCTTCACGAGACGAAAGAGCTAATTACAAAATGGACTTAACATGTTTCTAGCTGTAACATGCTGTAAACAGAGACACAGAGCTTCAGTATATAGAAAATCCAAACATGAAAAATGAATCATCCAGTTTCTGCCGAATAAGCAACAAGATGAATATTATGTCCCATTTACTGAGTACGAGCCCGAGTCTTTATACAGAGGTGAGTCTAAATAATTAGATATAGGATATGCACCCTAAGATGGCACTCCACCTTAATAGTGCACTCCCTGAGGTTCTGGGACTGTATCCGCTACCGGCTCCTGCTTCAGGAGCGCACCGTGTGGACGGATTTGCACGCTATAATGCCGGGAACCCACTGGCGCCTGGCACAGCAACACCCAGGATACCACAGCAACACACGGGACGGCACAGAAACACCTAGGACGCCACAGCAACACACCGGACGCCACAGAAACACCCAGGACACTACAGCAACACTCAGGACGCCACAGAAACACCCAGGACACCACAGCAACACACACGACACTGCAGTAACACCTAGGACGCGCCGCAGAAACACCCAGGACACCACGGCAAGACACAAAAAACCACAGTAAAAACTCCAATAGGAAACAGCGCCAACAGTGGTGTTATCCGATAGTTTACAAGTCCACGTACGAAAGTTTTGTTAGAAAGAGGAGGAAAGCTCTTTCCAACGACGATTATCGTACGCGATACTGCCATGACGCGAGTAGTTCCGGCGCACTTTATGCCTTGGCTAATGCCTGGTAAAGTTGGTGTCGTGGTACGTGTGTGTGTGTGTGTGTGTGTGTGTGCCGTGGCCCAGGGCATGGTAAGTGGCAGGTAAGCGTAGGAACAAGGCGGGAGGAGAAGGAGAGGTGGTGAGGGAAGGAAGGAACGAGATTGTTAGGCAAGTGCGGGAACAGGGAGGAGGGAGGGAGGAATGGACGGAATGGTGTATTACCGTAAGGGAAGGTGTCGGGATGGAAGAGGGTCAAGGAGAGGATTAGAGGAAGGAAGGGAGGTGATTATGAAGGAAAGGAAAGAAGAGAGAGGATCAGGGGAAGGAGTGGGAGAGAATCAGGCACGAAAGGAGAGGATCAGGGAAGGAGAGATTGAAGAAAACGGGAGAGGACGGAGAGAGAGGCTGGTGACTGGCGGACTCCTGAGTCCACCTGGCGTCCGGTGAGGAACGAGAGTGTGAAATAAAGACAGTCCCCGAGGGAGGAGGCGAGAGATGAGGCGCAGGAGATTTGCCACAGGCTTCCGCTGGCTGATGAAGACTTTGGGGGGGAAAGTCCCGGAGAGACGAGGCAGAGATGATAAAAAGTTTCGTCTCGTGTTATTTACTCCTTTTTTCCCCCACTTTCTCTTATCCTCTGCCGACGCGAGACCTTGAGCGTGACGAGGCTCCACCTCGAGCGTGAGACTGCCACCCCCAACCCCCACCCCTTCGGGCACGACGGTACGGCGCAGGAGCACGGTGGTACGGCCCCCTGAGTAAGAGAGGGCAAGATCCTCAAGCAAGACGGTACGACTCGCCTCAGTGCACTCAAAGGGGCCGCCACCGCACCGCCGTCCCCCGGGAGTTGGATATACGCCGGCGACGCGCACAGACAAACAGACAGACTTCGCGGCCCGTGACACTGTAAGCGTAGTATGCAAATGAAGGACGGTGGAGATCACAAATGAGAGAGAGGGGTTTTCCCACGGAAAGAAAAAGTTTTTTTTTTCCTCACGTCAAGAAAAGACGTGAAATGAGAAATGCTGACGAGTGAAGAGAGAAAAGTAGTGTTCCTAACATTCCTTCACTGGGGGGAGAAATGTTTGATGTGATGATTGAACGAATGTCTCCTGAGGGAGGGGGCGGAGGTGGGGAGGCAGGGAGCCAGGCCGAAGGGTTGTATGTCCTGACCTTCGACAGGAGAGGTTGCTGGACTCAACTGACTGGAACGCAACGAGATAAAAAAGGATGTGGAAGTGAGGCAGTAGGAGGAGGAGGAAGCAAAACAATGTTTAGTACAAATAGGTGACTACAGGAACGCAAAGACACACGAGCAAGCACATTCTCCATTTACGAAACGCGCAAACATATCCTGACGTAGTTATGATAATTTCTTCTCATCTTAGCTGAAATCATAAGCATAAACCACTTTACGCTGATGGTCTTCCAAATTTTAAGGAGAGGAAAAAACAAAAGAAAAATATTAAGATTCAATGTTGGGAAGTTTGTTTTCAGAGAAAACAGGTCAGTGGGTACCATACCGTACCGGGGATGTGATCGATGGTGCGCGTGTTCGGAACGTTTGTTTACCAGATGGGAGTTGTTTGCCTGGAACTTATCCAGCAGGTGTTCGGCGGGTAAATGTTTGGGGAGAGAGGGGACCAGACCAGACCAGACCAGACCAGACCAGACCAGACTAGACCTCACCCATATTCACCCAGCGGACGTATATTTCCCTGTCCGTCCATGCTAATAGTCGTTCTCTTGCAGAATCTTATCCCGCGAACGTTTCTCTCCTCAACACCGACACCTGTGGACTCGAAGGGGTGAAAGCCCCATTGCGTCCATTCCTTTGTCCCGCAATTGTACCATTTATGAAACTAGATCCCATCCGGCGCCGTCCTCGAACCTCCACATACGGACTCTCAGTGATATCATTCTCCCCACTTTCTCTCTCGTCCCCACACACACACAAAAAAAAAAAGATATTTATCTCAAATTGGTGAATATTGCAAGGAATATTTCCCCCCTCGGTATTTCCCCGAACTGACGCTTTGAAATATACAGCCCAATATTTTTATTTTCTTTCGTATCTCATCATTCCATATGCCCGTCAACCGCGGGCAGACCTACTCGATCTCCGGGTTATAGAAGGTGCACGAGAGAGTATTTATTGGATTCTACGCCAAGATATGGGACAGAGTTTCTCGTATTTGTCCCTTCGCCCTCTGCTTGGGGTGAGCGCGACGCGCTAGCCCCCGCGAGATGCCGTCGTGGGTCGGTCGCAGGGAGGGAGGCGCTGGAGACGCTGTCCATTAAAAACAAAAGACGCTTTTGGTCTCATTCGCATCACGTAGGAGTGGTGCCCCTTGACGATCATTTCAGGGCTGGAACGCAGTCCAAGGAGACCCAGTATCGGCAATGACGACACATCTGCTTTCAGACGAGTGAACTGACCCTCCCGCCGCTGCATCGGTTCCTGTGGGGAGACTGCAGTATACTGAGCCACTTCTAAGATCAAATCAAGATGCCGCTCTGCCTACATCATTCGGCTGCTGACCTCTTGTCTTTGGAATCACCCTAATCTAGATCGCCTTGCAAGCGCCGGTCATAACTCTCCAGAGGCCGCTCGATGCTTCGAAATTCTCGTCTCGAGGCTGGAGACGTCGTTGAGCCAGGTGCCGTCGCTGGGGAAATCGCCCAAGTGATGGTACTTAAAGATCCAGCCTCCCTAAGGCGGGTGTTAGAAGTGCTGGCACCACCCAGGTAATGCCTGCAGATTTCATCCTCCCTGGGGCGGGTGTTGGGGGTGTTGACACCACCCAGGCGGATCTGGGAAGTGCTGGCACCACCCAGGTCACACATGCAGATCCAGCCTTCCTTGGGGTCGGGTGTGGTAAGTGGCAGGTGGGTGACGACCACGAGGATCAGGGGGAGGAACCTGACTTGACACCGCCCGCGAGGAATCACCGTCACGGTAGAGGAGGCAGCGACACCGGTCTGGATGGACATCTTCGCGAGAGAGAGAGAGAGAGAGAGAGAGAGGAGGAGCATCATCTCCTCCTCCTCCTCCTCCTTCTCCTCCTCCACCTCCTCCTCCTCTTCGCCCCCCCCCCCTCAAAGAAGAGAAGGGCTTCAACTTTCGGAAGAATACAACCTGAGGCGGAGGAGTTACAGGTCTGCCAAGACGTGATCGACTTAGCGAAACATTGCAGACTTGCGGTTCACGAGTTTCACATCTCCTATTGTTCGATGGAGAGAGAGAGAAAGAAAAAAGAAAACGCTCTGGCCTGCTTTACACTTGTCCCGCGGGGGCTGTCATCGTCAAGCGCTCAAGAATGAGGGAATCCGGAAGAACAGAGAACGACGAAGGATGGACGGTATAATCCATGGCTTGAATGACAGAAAGGGAAGGGATGGCAAGAGAAGCTGATGGAAAAGGGAAGGTAGGTTAGGCGATTGCTCGGGGCAGCATCCATCTCTTGAGAGGACGGAACCCCGCCTGCCTTAGGGAAAGGGAGAGAACGAATCCTGGAGCGGTAGGGTAAACCAGACTCGTGGACCAATCCTTGATAAGGTATACTAGAGGTCACACGCGGAAGGCAGGGGCGTAAAGTAAACTAAAGACGTGTGAACGAAGGCCTCAGGCTTGCGTCCCACAGGACGTGTACCTCTGGAAAGACTGATCTGTGCCTTTGCGTTCGTGGTGGCTTTCTCCCGTCGGACGCGGTGCGAATGACGCCATTCAGAGCATCTGTGGTGTCATCCTTCCAACTTGTACTCCACCCCCCTCACTCCCCCCCTCCCCCCCCTCTCTCTCTCTCTCTCTCTCTCTCTCTTGCTTGCATGCTTGAGGGCATCGCCGATTCAGCTGACAAGCCGAATGACTCGACAAGCACATTCCGGGCCCCACTCACCCTCGACGGCAGACCCTCCTGTCCTGACAGGAGCACTTGTGTGTGAATGGCTACACGGAATTACACCCCCATTACATATTACTGGCACATAGTGTCTGACTGTCTCCACGGAGGAACGCTTATATATCTGGCTTAGGCGATGTAAAGACGGCCTCACTTGCTCCGTGTCTTCTAGTCTTTGTGAAACCAAATTTCCCTGTTTACTGCAGCTGACCCAAGATGGCGTGCGTCACATAAACGCTTCCCATCCTTTACATTACGTAGGTTGCATACGTACGTACACGCAAAAAGTCTATGTTATTCGGACGAAATATTTCACTATCTGGGCGTTACTAAAGCTGACGGTTTGTGTCACAACGACCGCTTATCATACGGTGGAAAAAAAAGGTAGGCTTTCGACTTTTCCTGTTGCCTTCCTCTGTCGAAATGGGCGACAACTTTACGACCCAGCGCCTGAACACAGAGCAAAGCCTCTTCCTGGTGTCGGGTCTCAGATCTCTCGCGTGAGGACCCAGATGGACTTTTAGCTGACGCTCCTGACAGCTTGCCTGACAGCAGCTAATCGCAGCTGACATGGTTGTCATTCCACGGAACCATTATTTTTTTTTTTATGCTGGTCATCCCCAGCTCCCGTACATTTTTGGGGTCAGGACCATACACACACTGTGGGGTAGGACCATACATACGCTGTGGGTCAGGCCCATATACATACACCGTGGGGTAGGACCCTACATACACTGTGGGGCAAGACGAAGGTAGGGAGGACCTAACCCCTCGAGGATCATGTTCGGAAGCCAGGCCCTTATGCCAAAGGGTCGTACCGCCGTGCTCAAGGGTCGTACCGCCGTGCTCAAGGGTCGTACCGCCGTGCTCA
This sequence comes from Panulirus argus, assembly GCA_038088735.1. Taxonomy (NCBI): domain Eukaryota; kingdom Metazoa; phylum Arthropoda; class Malacostraca; order Decapoda; family Palinuridae; genus Panulirus; species Panulirus argus. The sequence goes on along the minus strand of JAYMFT010385057.1, from coordinate 10,400 downwards.
AAGGTCGTACCTCCGTGCACAAGGGTCGTACCGCCGTGCCCAAGGGGTCGTACCGGGATGCCCAAAGGGGTCGTGCCTCCGTGCTCAGGAAGTTGATCCAGGTGTCAGGCCAGACCCAATACCTACCTATCTCAAACCAGATACCGTGACCTGAATCCCTCAACTCTGACCATTGATACGAAACAACAGTAGATGGGGTCAATCTCTATCCTCCCTCTGAAGCCGCTGGCATCACCCGATATTTTAACTCAGGACGAGCAAATACACAGATGGACAGCAAAAGCCAGATCGATAGAAGGAGAAGACTTTTCAACAACGGGTCTATTTGGTGTATTCAGTTCACACCGGGGTAGGAAAAAAAATGAAAGTTTTCCAGGACGGGCACGATGTCCAATGGGGAGGCAGCGCGCCAAGACTTCGTAATACTGCCATCTAATTGGAGGAGGGCGTAAACCAATCATCTTGCCCGATGCGTGACGTGAAAGAAAACGAGCCTGAAGAATGGAAGTGGCGATGGCATCTGAGACAGACCGTTTTGTGACCTCCATAAGCCGATGGCGCCAGCCCTCACGGGATGAGCACAGCTTCCACGATAAAGCAGACGCTGATGTCAGCAAAGCTGGATGGGGATGGATGGAAGCGGGGGTGAGTGGGGGGGGGGCTTGCTTCAAGAGAGGCCACGGCTGAAAACGAGGGTGGGGGAAGGGGGGAGAAGGGAGGGAGGGGGGGAAAGGAGGAACAGCTCTCTGTGATAACGTTTCTGGAACGCCTTGAACCAGACGACTGGGCCTCGACAACATTAAAATTCACTGAATTTCAGCTGTCTGGACTTGAACAAGAAAAAAAAAAGAAAAAATAAGGAATTAGATTTGACGATTACTTCTAGGAAGTTGTTCCTGGAAAGAGAGAGAGAGAGAGAGAGAGAGAGAGAGAGAGAGAGAGAGAGAGAGAGAGAGAGATTTATATGGTTCCAGGTACCCTCGGAAATTCAGAAGAGGCACCGGGCCAGTTCATGAGCTGGGGTCCCACGTAGTGTAGACCTCCCTCCCTCCCCAGTGCATAAGAGACACGCATATCTATGCATCCTTACACGCAATGAACAAACGCACATGCAGGCGTATGCAATGATGAACGCTTGCATTCCTGAATAAATCTCACGAATGCAGAGGAATACAAAGGAATCCATACAGCAGCGGACCGATCTGTCCTTTCGCGGGTGTCTGTGTTGGCAGAAGAGATGAAAAGAAAAAAACAAAAACTCGTAAGAGTAGTGAGGAAAGAGGAGAAAGACATGGAAATGATTCAGAGAGGAATACCTGTAAACCTGTAAACTCATACGCTAGTAGAATACATCTCTCGTGAACCTATTCAGCCAAGTGTTGTTAGTGGTCTCCAATTACAAAGCCAGAGGAAGTTAATGACCGAGGCTAAAGTCCACTAATGAGTTGCTTCATTAGGGCCTTTGGAGTCTGGCCTCTTGCCCTGGCTTACTGTCGCCTGGGTGGTAATAATCACCCTTAACTAGGATGATTATTACTGAGTGGGGAGAGAGGGGGGGGGGGTAGAAATCACCAAAATGTCCACCCTTAGTGTGTGTTCATTATCATGTTTTTTATTCTTTCCCTGGATTTTACTAGTTCGTCGAGTGAGACAGTAGGAAGGCTCTCTCTCTATTCATTCTTGCGACGTTTGCTTCCTCTAATTTAACCATTTCGCCGTATGGAACGCAATCTCTCCGCTTCCGTCTCTGATCATGTTCTTCTCTCTCTGAAAACCCAGCCGTCCAAGGTTCCCCCTCCGCTCTACGTTGTCAAATCTCTAACTATAATCTCTGCCATCGCTTGTGCGTTTGTGCCTACTGCAGTATAAAGGCTCCCATTGCTCGCTTGGCGGGATTTTGTCTCCTAATTTTGTATATAACTTTCCTGATTCAGTATTCAGGTAGATGAAACACCTTCAGATGGGTGCTCAGTGCCCTGAACTAGTTGTACATTAAACCCCTGAATGCTGAAACAGCTGCTCGCAAGAAGAACACAATTACGGCACCCGTACAGTACCATCGTACTCAGAGGTGTTAATATCAAAACTCTTTCGTCGGACGTATAACCATGGCCAACCTTGCACCTCCCCAACACCACAGAGCTGAACGGAAGGCTTCAACTGGGGCAGGTAACTGGTCAAAGGCTTATCCTCAGAGCCAGTGAGTCCCCTAGGCATAAAAAAAGGAAGTTATCCCAACCGTGAGCCACTCCAGCCCCTCCTCTGTGTATTGGGGTGGGGGAGGTTAGAAGTGGGTCGGTAAACAATATTTGTTGTCCTCCGAATACGAAGCGACACCCTGAAGGACCCGGATGTTGTATATACGTTCATTTCTGCCCAGTATGTTAACGCGACAGCCGATGTATCATGCCCGAACCCATGAAAATTATGTATTCCATCATACATGTTATTGCGCACTCCAGAAGAATGGATCTGGTGTAAGAGTCATTTAGATAACAGATGTAGAACGCAAAGAGTGCCAATATTGCCAGCGGACTGTATTACGTTCTGTGTGTGTGTGTGTGTGTGTCTGTGGTTGATATTACAAGTTGTGATACACTAGGTAGGAAGGCGGTGTGGCAACCGACCTTCCGTCGCAACACCCAAACGAATTGAGATCCTCAGCTGAAGGTGTTCTCAGCGGGGGCAAGATGACGCGTTCCTGGGAGAGACGACCAGGGGCGGGATCCGGTGTTCTTAAGAAGGCCAGGGCGAGGGACTAAGACGTGAGGGAGTTCCTACCGAAGAAGGCCAGAACTAGGAACTAAAACCTGAGGGTGTATTCACCGAAGGAGGTCCAGGGCGAAGAATTTACAAAACCTGGAGGTGTACTTACCGAAGAAGGCCAGGAGGAAGACGAGAGTGTAGAGGAGGAGAAGGGGGACCTTGACCTCCGTCTGGTGAAAGATGTATTCCTCCGCCTCGCCGTACGGGTACAGGTCGGCCTTCCCGTCCTCCGCCGCGGTGCCGTTGCCCTCTGTGGTGGAGGCGTTGGAGGCCGCCATTGTTGCCAGGCACAGCGTCTGCAGGCTTCTGTTGGATATCTCTTGGATCATGGCAGCAGGGGCGAGGCTAGCGTGAGGGAGCGCACCCTTCCGTCATGCAGACGCTTGAAGACGACGGGTCTCTCATTTTCTATTTCACGCCAAAGAATTACTTTCTTCTGTCGGTGTCTCGTCCTCTCAGTTGGCAGTATTTGAAATGCGATTCAGACAGAGCTCTCAAGAAGATGTGGTCGTTGGGATCCCATTCTCACGCAATCTGGAACGAATAGAAATAAGAATATTAGATCAGAAATTAATGAACTGCCAGTTAATGCAACAAGGGACGTGTGGCCACTCTCCTGTAAGTGATTGTTGCCAAAGTGCACGTCTTTAAGGGAGTTACGTATATGGTTATATGCATTCATACTCCTTTACACATCATTCGGTAATGGATGAGAGCTATGGAATTCCTTCGACAGGCAAAGCATCTCATAACATTGGGGTACAATTTCCTGAGGTTATTCGCTTAACCGCTTGAGCGTGGAGGGGTAGAACCGCCTCAGGCTTTCCTCCCAATTCGGTTCCTTGTAAAGCGCCTCAGCTGGGAAGAGCTCAGCCAGCCAACATCTCGCAGTTAACTAGGCTCGCAATATCCCCATGGAGGCTCATGTCTAGAGGAACATGGCCCTCAGTAACACGTCCGGGGATTATGGCCCTAACTTTCAGGCCTAATGAGCCTGCCAGGAGTGTCCAAGTCTGAGGCCATGGCCCCTTTACAGATAGGACTAATAAGGCTTTCCTCCCTGTGTAAAATTGGCTTGGACTCAGAATGGAATATTCCCATCGTAAAAGAGAAGGGGAAAAACGGAAGATCCAATTTTGGTGTCAAATTTACACCCTCCCCCCCCCCACCCCGAGAGCCATTGTAATGGGGGGAGGGGGGGGTCATTTCGCAACAGTGTATCTCATAAGCTGCTGTATTGTGTCTCGCCTCAAAACACAAGATGCATTCCCACAGGTTCTTCCCTCATCTCCGAATGTCCTCTCGCTAAATAGCTTAGCCAAATTGACCCTCTACATTCTTGCACACCTGCCCTCCAAGACAGGACGCGAATGGTCTGCGCCACATGGAGACGTCATTGGCGCTACATTATGCGTGCCCTGGTGCCATTCCCTCCGCACTTGGCCAGGGGGTCTTAAGTAGCTATGAAATGAACACTTCACGTTAGCGCCATTTCCCCCACCACCGATTAATACCCGTCTCCTTGAAGAAGCAAGTTGAGGGACATCAACTGCAAGGAGGGAGGGGGGGGGGGAGAAATGTACGCAGAGAGAGATCGTCGTTACGTAGTTGTAAAGGGAGAAGGCGTTGGGAGAGAGGGAGGGAGAGAGAGAGAGAGACCTTGTCCTACCCACCACTCGGTGAAGGGAGCCAATATTGCGCCCGTCACGATACATAGTGTCATAGTGACAGCATCAGTCACATCTTGATGTGAGGACGGATATTGCCGACCCAATAGCGCGTGTGTGTAGTAGCAGTAGTAGTATTAGCAGTTGTAGTAGTAGTAGTAGTAGTAGTAGTAGTAGTAGTGGTAGTAGTTGTAGTAGCAGTAGTAGATACAACAAGTGAAGTCTTGATAGATAAACGGATAAACATGACGTACCAGCGTGGGTGTTGACGTAATACAACAGGGCGTAGGCCCGATGAAGCCAAGCTGCTGGCCTGGCTGTAGACATGATACAGGAGAGTGTAACCTAAGCACATACGTTGCTGGGGAAGGGCTCAACTCTAACGCAACAGGAGCCTAGAAAGAAAAGAGATACTTTCCCTGAATATTCCATCGACCTCGTCCCAAAATGAGGACGTCGATAAGCTCTGTACGAGTAGGAGGAGTGAGGTCAGAAGGTCTTAGCGTTAACGGCACGGCAACCCATGGGTGGGGGTGGGTTAGAAATTGGTTCAGCCATCAAAAGGAATATCCATTAGCATGTGGTAGTCGGCTCGGGACCCAATAGATACCACGGGAGGAGGTGGGGAGGAAAAAAAGAAGTGTTTTCTTTGTTTTGAAGGGAGAGAGTGGGTGTGGTGGCAGCGTCTGGGAGGCTCTGAGGGGGTAAACACACGATGGAGGATACCATATAGAAGGAGGATACCATACAGAAGGAGGAAACATATAGAAGGAGGTAGCATATAGAGGGAGGATACCATATAGAAGAAGGTTAGCATATAGAAGGAGGTTATCATATCAAAGAAGGTACCATATAGAAGGACGATACCGTATAGAAGGAGGATACGATATGGAAGGAGGATACCATATAGAAGGAGGATACCATATAGAAGGAGGATACCATATAGGAGGTACCATATAGGAGGAGGATACCATATAGAACAGCGGCTTACGAGTATAAGAAGCAAAGGTACCGTGTTAGAAAGGGCAACTCAGGAATACAGCAGGAAGGAATGGCATCATATTGAAAACTGTTCCTATCATCCCTCCATCTACACACACACACCTGCGGAGCCCTGGTTGATTTCTACTCTCTCTCAATTCCTTTCTTTCGCCCCGAGATGCCATGTCGGTCACTATATTAAAAAGTTGGGGGACCATTCTCTTTGCGATCCCTGTCTACTTAGCAGAGCCACAGCCTTATAAAAAGTCTGTGAACTTCAGAATTCCTCTCGAGTATTATGACGCGTCCAGCCTAGCTAGAGTGTCTGGCGTGTGGGTGAACGTCGTTGTATCCGGAGGATTAATATTGGTAGATTGGATCTTACTCAAAGGCCGGTGATGGATAGCTTCCATGTCGCTAGTTAGTGGTCAGTGCGGGAGGCCTTGAGTCGTCAGAGGTAATATGTAGAATTGCTGGAATGTACGGAATGTACAAGTGGCCTTTGTAGACATGCACGACACACAAACCTGCGTCTTCACTCACCGTAAACAGTCTCTAGATTCAGGGGTTGGGGGATATCGCCCTTGAGGAAAACGGCGTCAGGTGTTTGACTCGTTCTTGTGAGGAGTAGTGCTCGGGTCAGACCTGTGATGTGGTTCCAGCTCCGTCTCGACGGAGTGAGGTCTGAAGCGGTCAGGTCTTTTAAACTTTTCTAGTCTGACCTGAAAAAAAAAAATTTTTTGACCCACTTTGCCCACACGCCGCGTTGGTGGGGCTTCTCTCTCTCTCTCTCTCTCTCTCTCTCTCTCTCTCTCTCTCTCTCTCGTATAGATATTACTTCGGCCTTTGCTCCAGACTGCTGTGTGTGTGTGTGTGTGTGTGTGTGTGTGTGTGTGTGTGTGTGTGTGTGTGTCTACCCTCCGTTAGTTAGAACTGCGTAATACTCTGCAAGTCACCGCGTCACATGATTCCCGTGCAACTTCAGGGTTAGGCCGTTGTGATGTCTGTTTCTTTCCCTACACCGCTAAACTTTGGAATTCAGCGTCATATCATATTTTTTTTTTTGTTTTCCGAACCCTTGACCACGATGGTACGACCCTTGAGTACGACGGCACGACCCTTGAGCACGGCTGCACGACCCTCGAACACGACGACACGACCCTTAGGGAACGACAACCTGGTCGTTTTATTTTTTTTTTAACGCCAACCGAGAGGGTAAGTGTAGTGGAAGTAATTAAACTACCTGGCATTGTCGGGTAATTAACGCCAGCAGTGATGACTTACTGCCTCTGATTATCAAAGGCGACAGACGGGATGTCTGCTCGACCCTTGTCGACACGACGCGCTCCGAAAATTCGACAGTGAATTCGACAGTGCCGCGCGCGCGAGGAATTCGAGAATCCCCCATTGGCCGGGCAGTGAAGCAGTGAGCCTAGGAATTGTCCCTATAAGGAGGGATTCAGGCAGTCTTTCCCGTATGGGGAGGAGGGAAAGGGGTGGTTTGAAGGATCTTGTCCTACGTCGCTGGAAGACATATTGTGTTACGTAACGCGCTTCGGGTGAAGAGATGCGTTCTAGGGTTACGCCACATCGGCTCCAGGTGAGGATAGACTTGGCCACGGGGATAGACTAGCCACATATCTCGTGGATAGGCTTTGGCCACGGGGATAGACTAGCCACAAATCTCGTGGATAGATTTTTCACATGGGGATAGACTAGCTACCTATCTCGTGGATAGATTTTTGACACGGGAATAGACTAGCCACATGTCTCGTGGATAGACTTGACCACGGGAATAGACTAGCCACATGCCTCGTGGATAGACTTTGGACAAGAGGAAGCACAGGTGTAAGGCACTTGGTTACCAGCCTGAGTATGTAGAGGGAATACGGACATGTAATTTGCATACCAGTGTTCGAAGATACTTCTTTCATGTTTCTCTTCTTGTATCTGTAAGACGCAGGACCTTCTTCACCTCCTGTGTAAGCTGAGATAAGAAGGCCATAGAAGATTTCCTTAGAAAACCCGAGTCTCAGCTTCCTCCACACTGGCATAGCAAATGATGTCCGTATGAATGCTGGGAGAAACAGTTAACGCAGAACTCGAACGCCAGAATTCATATTTCCATTTCTTTTTTCTATGAGAACTGGGAAGCAATTACGGCAGTGCCGTGCCTGCTGCACGGCCATGGCAGGGGGTAAAACTTGAAAAACAGTAGCTGGTGCCCATTACGATACTTGAAATATATGTGTCTCAATTAAGAGTCAATTTTCTTTTTCAGTTTCTGCAGCTCGGTGTGTGTGTGTGTGTGTTTGTATGTGATTGCCTCTTCGTAATTGCCTTTTTTGTGTATACTGTCGGCAATTTTTACAGCTTCACTATTCAGCTTATTTCATCCATCCACGACGCTGGTACTGTGAGAGTACTTCTTTAAATCTTTTCTGACAAGTTCTTCTCTCGTATTATGAATTCTAGAAAGCTCTAGTTGTTCCGTCTGCACCTGCGTTTGCGTCTTTCGAAGAACAGCTCACTCACCCTCGGCATCGCCAGGAGTGGTTAAGGAATGAGGGAGTTGTGATCAAGTCACCACCCCCCGGACATTTTCCTCTCTTTCTTTAGTTGGACAAACTTAGGCGCAGCTAAAGTGTGTGTGTGTGTGTGTGTGTGTGTGTGTGTGTGTGTGTGTGTGTGTGTGTGTGGCCTTAGAACTATTCCCAAACACCTGAAGAAGGCGTTCAAAGATTTCTCCAGATGGTGGTGTGTGTGTGTGTGTGTGTGTGTATAACTTGCTCCTGACGATCCCTAATGACTCCAGGCAGCTGAAAAGGCTTAAAGCCCCGAATAACCAGCCAGCCATCCGCTCGCTGAGTAATGACAGAGGCCCGGCCCCCTTGTCGGGCAAAGAGATGGGGATCTAACCCCAGCCCTTGAGGAACGTCACCCCAGCACCAACTGTGTCACCTGACCCGGTTCCTCTCCAACGCCGCAACGCCCACTCAAGCCAACGCCTGCCTGGGTTGCCCAGCGGTAGACAAGCGACTGAAATATCCATCAATTGTACATTCATCTCACTGACGCCACTCCCTTCAACTCCCACGGTGGACGATTGTGAATGGCGTACCATTGGAGTTCAGAAGGACACATCGGATGTCATCACCGCTTGACTGAAGGGAGGACCTGGATCCAACTGAAGGATCCTCGATCCTGGATCCTGGATCCGCCGTCTTCACCGTAGCGAGTTCCAGGGACGGCGTTCCCTTCTACTTAGTACAAGACTTTGTGCTTTATGGTGCCACTCTTGGTTGCATTGGCTTACCGCTATCTTGACCTTCTTGTGAACCACGATGTCAACACCTTTAATGTTCTTCTGACATCATGACCTTTTTGGTCACGGCCCCAGACCTTTTACGTCATTCTGAAAGTCATGAAATATAATGTAAGTGAATGTTGACCTTTATTATTGCGTCACGGCCTTTGGGGTCTTAGGGAAATGACCTGAATGATGACTGGATCATATTTACAAGTGATTTGGAGATTTGATCCCCGCTGTGTGGGACCATGGCTTTTAAATCGGCATGACATGATATCAAATTGTCAGTGTCTATATACATAATTGAATCTCCTCTTCGTCCGCGGTCTGCTGGACAGCGTCCGCAATTAATTATGTGGCGAGCGTTCTCTCCCAAGCGTTTAATTAGATGGAGTTTTATCAAGCGTCGACCTAAGCTTAGGTGAATGTGTTTGTCTGTCTGTTCGTCACAACCCTCAGTGGTTGCGAGCGTGTGTGTGTGTGTGTGTGTTTTCCGAATGCATGATCCTTCCAAAGAAGTTTATTCGATCTATTTCTTCCCTCATATAATCTTAATCCTTGATCCTTCGCTTGGAGTTTATTCGATTTATTTCTTCTCCCCTTACGTATATACCGTACGGTACACGATCCTTCAAGAGATTAATTATTCGACTTATTTCTCCCCCCCCCCCACGTATATCTCAACCCCTCCGACCCTTCAGTAGAAGTTTATTCGATTTTATTTCTTCCCCCACACATCCGTTAGAGAGACAGTTATGTGTATAACTTCCCTCATTAAGGCACCTCTAGGAAGAACGCTGTAATTATGGCCTCCTATTGTCTCTTAAGTTGGAGACATATCTCTTGTTGTTCGGGAGACAAGGAGGGTGTTCCATTACAAACCGTCGACTTTGTACGTGCGTGTGTGTGTGAGAGAGAGAGAGAGAGAGAGAGAGAGAGAGAGAGAGAGAGAGAGAGAGCGAGAGCAGCAACATCGCGGCGCACAGGAAGGGGTGGTTGTGGAGAGGCGACGCCACAGGAGAATTCTTTTGAGACGGAAGGCTTCTGATTCCCCTCCGGGGTTAATGGAGAGGTTCGGGAAGAGCCGCCCCTTTAATGTGTGAGCGGTTACTCCATACCAGGGCGAATGGAGCCCTGTAGATACGATGCAGGTCCTCACGGGAAACGCGATTACGACACCCGTATGACTCCTCCGGCTATTGGGAAGCAGAATTGGTGACGCTGAACACCGTCAGGGTTTTCCAGTATATTGGGTGGAGGTTGTCTTCCCCTCCCTCCCCCCACAACTTGTTTATGTCATTACGAGGGGGAAATGGGGCGTATCGAAATCGAACAGAGGGGAGAGGGGGTGGGGGGAAAAGCGAGTCAGTGTTTTAGAAATATAGGGAGGAACTGCGGTTTAGCGCCCTCATCTTAGACTAGGTTACCGTCACCCGATTCTGAGACGCGCCGCTGAGCTGAGCTGAACTGAGTGGGGTTACGAGGACGAGGTGAGGAAGAGTGAGCGGACGTGTGTGTACAGCGGAAAACCATCGGCAATACAACACCTGAGCCGTAACGGCGGTACCTCAGTGACGGGGACGTCGGTGACGGAAGTAACAGCTCAGGAGGGGTGGTCGGAGCGCGAAAGGAATCTGTGGTGCCAGAAGAAGAGACCACCCCGGCCACCCCCCCCC
>JAYMFT010385046.1:0-20208 GCA_038088735.1 Panulirus argus | reverse complement strand
GGGGCGAGCAAGTGTGAATATGTACATGTGTATATGCATGTGTATGTGTATGTATGTATATATGTATATGATGGTATTTATACATATGTACTGTGCATGTATGTATATGTGTATATGTGGGGGATGGGTCTTTCTTCATCTGTTTCCTGGCGCTACCTCTCTGATTATGTATAATAAATAAATAAATAAATAAATAAAATAAATATGTAAGTACACATACAAAATAAGTGTTGCATTAGATTACTTTTTTCTGTATCAGTATATTAGAATTTGTGAATTCATTTTGGCATTTGGCTGGATAGCAATAGACAACTCTTTCTGTGATATGATCAAAATATCTAGATATCTAATATCTGCCTCTTGTCCCAGAAGTGCCATTTTTAGCCTGCATCAAAAAAATCTAACAATTTTGCAGAGAAAAAAAATATATTTTATATTTCTTGAATTACCTGTTAGTAAGAAATAACATTTTGTGTTTGTCATAAATTTCAGAATGTTTATACAGGCGCTGGTGATCTTGCAACACCAGACGCAGCCAGAGTTGACAGTGATTAGGAGGTTGAGAAACCTAGCTGTGTTTGCACAACCAAAGTGACAAGAAGCATCCTTTATCATTTATAAGTTTTTTCTGTATTAGCACCATGATTTAGGGAAGTTACTGATGCCAAAGTGTCACTGCAAATGTAAGTAACCCAGTTCTTGATGGCATAATGTCAAGGTAGGTAAAGTAAATGTACAATGCATTTCAAAACTCATCATTAAACAATATCTGCTACTAACTTGTAATGTTTTTATTAAATAGGTGATGGTACGAATTGCTCTTTCTTTTTTAGGATCCTCATAAGACATGGCAAGTTAGTAACTGACTTGAGTGTGAAAGGAAGTACTGTCTTCTCCACTCCAGTTGTGGTTTTGGGTCATATGTTGTCTGCTCTACTCCAGTTTTGTGGTATTGTGTAAATAATCTTCCTGGTTTGGGCTATATTTTTTATATATTGTAATTCTTATTCACCTAGTACCTACTTAATTATTATAGTGTTTTTCCACGTAAAAAGTCATGTTAATATTGATGCTTTCTTAAGTTTGGAATGTTTTAACCAAAAATTTAGTGTATGAATTTGACTTTGTTTCAGAACAGTATTATCTGTTTCAGTACCATGCCACAAAAAGAGAGGAGACAGAAGAAGGAAGCAACATGGACCATATGTGACAGTAATTGGTCTTCATATTATCCATAACTCCTATAAATGGTATAAAGGACTTTTCGGCTTGGTGGATGTTGACAGACGTAAAGCCCAACCAACCACAGGAAGTGAAGTAGCATCAGGAGGCAGTATCAGAAAGGAAAAGCTAAAAGACCAATCTGAGACAGAAAGAGACAATGGGAGAAGGAACCACAGACAGGGATGGAACTGAGGAAGATGAGGAAATGCAGGGTACGGAAGTGAGGAAGATGAGGAAATACAGGGTACGGAACCAAGGAAATGCAAGGCTGTGATAGCAAACATTGTTTGTTAGGATCAGTTCCAAACTGAAACCAAAGATGAACAAAGGCAGAGTAACAAAAGTGCAACAGATGTTCCTGAGGGGCCATTTCCTGATGTACAAGGGTCAAAGATTATGCTTAACATAAAAATGCAATGAAAGGTTTACCTGAAAGTATGATTTCCAATGATTTCAAGGGGATTTTCCTTTCAAAAGCAATGGTTTAGGTTAAATAAGGCTGGAAGATTTTCTTTAAAAAGATGCAGTGCTGTTTTATGAGATGGCTTTTTAACATCTGAGGAGAAATCCCTGCATCAATTATCATTCAGAAAACACTGGGAGTAAGCCATACATACAGGAGCATTAGGTAGATAAGTCAGTAGGAACATTAGGTTGGAGCCTCTGCAAACATTGCACCAGAGTTGCCATCTGCCAGTGGCCTTTAAGGGTAAGGCACTAAAAGCTGACACGTGACACTGGAGTTCACTAGTTAGAGACTATTGCTGTGGCTACCCCTTGAGGGAGTTCCAAGTGGGAGTAGGCATCAGAGATGTAGATTGACAAATAGACATGCACTGACAAATCCTAACTTACTGATGTGGTAAAAGTGTAGTGTATGCAATGAACATCCTACAGTATACTTTTATCTTTGTATATATGTATACTCAGAACTCCCAGCATAACTACTGTCTATATATTTACACAACATACTTTCTGTACTATTGCATAACACACTAGCATTTCATTGATTTTCAATTATATTTAAAGGCACAGATATTGGTTTTGGGTGAATACACCTTTATGTTTGAAAATCATCTCATGGAATCCCCCCCCCCACAGGTAATTTATGGTGTATCTATCTATACCTCTGATGCTCATTCCCCCTTGGGAACTTCCTCAAGGGGATGGCCACAGGAAATGTATCTATAACTGGTGTACTTTAGTGCTGCTTCTTAGACTTTAGTACCTCACCCTTAACAGGCCACTGGCACAGGGCCACTTTAGTGCAGCTTTTTCAGAGGTTCCTACTTAATCTTCCTACAACTGATTACTATCAAATGTTCCTACCTAATACGAGTATATGGTAGCTAATCAATATGTTGAAAGTACACGACTGCATGTCTACACTAATGCTTTTTCTTATATTCAGCTGTTGCACTTTTTCAGTAGGATATTAGCATATGAAATTGTCATTAGTGCTTCAAGAATAAATCTGATGTCGTTTTCTTGCCCTTATTGGAAATTTTAAACATTTGAGTACCATCTTTTATTAAGTAATAATTTAGACATTAAATGCTTGACAAATGACTTTAATGGCAAAGATTTAATGCCTACATATTTGAGCATTTGAACAATACCTGAAAGGTTGAACAAACAACCCTATTGAGTATAATACCACCAAAAGATAATTCACTAAAGATGAGAAAGCATCAACTCTTTAACAGTAATGAATAAAGTCCCTGAATAATTTCAGTTCGGCAACTGATTGACAGGACAATTTTAGTTGTTTTTAGCATCTTTTTCTGCTTTACAGGTGATAGACAAGGTTATGAATAATTTCAGTAAGCATTCCATGACAACCACATGTTAAGCAGTCTCATATTCAGTAAACTATCTTTGGTATAAGCCTTGTACAGTAAAATAGCTGTTTTGTGCTAATACCATTTGCATTTAGCAACATAGCACCCTCCAAGGCAAGAAATGATTAGATAGTGTTATGCCTTATGACAATGGCTCCCAGTATAACATAAACTACCATCTCCACCTTAGCATCCAGTTACCCTACATCTTCAAAAGTTGTAAACATGCATTATCCAATATGTTACATAAAAATAATGGATAAAGTTCAAATATCTGATTGGGATGTTACAGTCTGTTCCTTTCATTTATATCAAAGGCTGTTTTCTAGGTATGGATGCTAGTTGCATCATCTTCAAATTCAAATTACATGGTTTAATACATCAGATATGTGTACCATAACTAATTCATCTGCAGTATTGGATGGTAGTAATAATGTTCACATATTGTTATATGAGATTCATTACATATATTAAAACCTGAAAATGTGATAAATGCATCCTAAGATGCTTCAGTGTATTTTGCAAAACATACTGAAATATATTTACAAGGACACTAACATCCAAGTAGAATTGTATATTATGCAAATTATGATTAACAAAATGTCAATGAAAGATTTAGAACTCTATAACCAAACCACATTAGTTTTACTCATTTACATGGTCAAAAAACAGCAAGCTTTTCTGCACGTCTCATTTTATCATTCTGAATTACCTGAAATCTGCTTAATGAACAAGTATATCTACTAGCATACTTACATGTATTTACAAGGACACCAACATCCAAGTAGAATTGTGTATTACACACATTGTCAAAAGATTTAGAACTCTCTATAACCAAATCACAGAAGTTTTACTAATTTTATATGGTCAAAAACTAGCAAGCTTTTCTGCTAGTCTCTTCATCATTCTGAATATCCTAAATTCTGCTTAACAAAAAAATAATGTCTACTAGCATACTGAAATATATTTACAAGGACACCAACATCCAAGTTAAATTATGTATTACTCAAATTATGTCAAAAGATTTAGAACTCTATAACCAAATCACATGAGATTTACTAATTTACATGGTCAAAAACTAAGCTTTTCTGCTAGTCTCATTTTATCATTCTGGATTTCCTAAAATCTGCTTAATGAACAAGAATGTCTACTAGCATACTGAAATATATTTGCAAGGACACCAACATCCAAGTTGAATTGTGTATTACACAATTTATGTCAAAAGAACCACAGCAGTTTTACTCATACTTGGTCAGAAACTTGCAAGCTTTTCTGCTAATCTCATCATTCTGAATTACCAGAAATCTGCTTAATGAACAAGAATTTCTACTAGCATTTATATTTAAGAAAAGTTTTTCCCAATCAGTTCAATGTTATTTGTACATATGAATTATGATTAGTGCTGATACTCTTAAATGTGGTAAGCTTGTAATTACATATGAAGAAAAGGAACTAGTAATTTAAAAATCATTCCAATTCCCTTTTAAGCGATGCAGCCTGGTGCAGGTGTTAGGAAGGATGAGGATTACAGTGATCACAGAAAAACAACTATATAAAAAAAAATTTGCATTTTGAAATATGATATACAAGCAAGTTGCCACTGCAGCCTATATGTGTAGCAATGCTTCATAAAGAACGTAATCAAGATGAAAAGGAGTCTGCTTTACATTATTTAGAAATCACTTATGCAGCTCAAACCTGCAATGATGCTAACCATTATTCAAAAATAACGAGTTACTCTTGATATGTAAAACTTCTGCAATACTTTTTTTAATTCTGGTAACTTATAATTCTATTTCTTTATCAATAATAAAACTTTTCAGTAATAAATCATACTATGTTTTCTGATTCGAAAGATTCAGAACTTACTTTCATAAAAGATTTGATTTGAAATGCTATTATCGTGTCAAAATCATTTTGGTTATATTTTCATAAAAGATTCGATGAAATGAAATGCTATCATCATCATATTAGTCACACTCATTTGGGAAGGAAACGCAAGAAAAGGATTTCAATGATTTATGATGCTATTAAATTTGTCCCTATTTTCATAGGGTGGATCAGGTGTATTGTCTTTTGATTTACACATACATGTCCTCAGAACAAAACTTGTTTTCAGGTGAACACATTAAAACCCAAGTGATATTACACATCCAGTCATGTAAACCTACATTAAAAGGGATAAGTCACGAGGAAGAAAGACATTTTTTGTTGGCACATTTGTATCATACATATATATATATATATATGCAACAAAATTTCACAGCATTACAGCAGTTTGCTTTATGACTAGTAAAGACACTAGAAACTTAAAAAAAAATATATAAAATTATCAAGTTCTTGGGATGGTGTCATACTACTGTCCACTCTTATTTAAGTCATTTTTTAAGGAATTAAGGAAGAAAGTCAATAATGGGGTGACAACAATAACAGTAATTCCCATTAAAAATTTCAGTTTAACAAAACATCTCAACCACTACTTTAGCAGCAAAGAATTGAACACATGAAGCTTATATACATATGCCACAGTAGTATTTATCTAGTATGTATTACCTTAAGCTACATTCTACTTATATTATTCTTTGGCTTAAAAAATCTTCAAAGATATACAGCAACATCTGCTTATCTTGCGATAAAATATCACAAATTAATAGACACGACTGACAAACCAATACCAATTACATTCAACATAAACATTTCCTACATTCAACATAAACATTTCCTATCACATACATTTGACTTAAATGCAATGACCATAAAACTGTACAATGTGAAATGTATTTAACAATGTTAAGATAATCTAAATCTTATCAAGGTGGGCACGAGAAACATTGACCATTTAATGCCTAAGTTAGAACTACACAAGTGTGAGTCAGAAGAGCAAATTGTCTCAGTGAGCATAGTTAAGGCACTGGTAGTTTTTGTATCATAGCATCTACTCTCCAGCTAGTAAGAAGAGTGTCATGCACCCATGTATAACAAACAGTTACATGACATTGAACTATTACTTGTCCATTTCAGTCTAGCTCCTTGACTTTATCAATAACACTGTCCCAGAGAAAAGCTGGGGCTCCCTAATAATCTTCACATATCAATAACTTATACCAGTTACATGGTTCTCTTTGAAAATAATGTTGTATCCAGTGACTGTGAGCAAAAAGCAAAACAAAACATTCCATTTCATAATGTACTGCCTGCATGTCCAGATAATAAAAAAGTACTTTTATTATCATCTAACAAGAAAGTGAAAAGTTTTGTTAATTACTGCTGAAGTTGCTGTATCTTCCCAGAGAAACATTTGTTTATAAATAACTACATGACAAAAAATACAGCACTTCTTAAATGTTTACTTTACACACTAAGCTGGTTCAGCAGGTGAAGTTGACATTTCCATTTACATTCTCTCACAAAATACATCCATCGAATATAAACATAACTCACTTATCTGTTATCCTAAACTATAAACACTTTATCCCAAACAATTTACTCATTTTATCTGCTCGTGGTCTATTACTAATTCCTTCTAAAATATCAACTGCTAAGCATTCTGCATGGGCCTACCATCTTAAAAGGCTTCTGTTTACATGTTTTTCAAACAATTCCTTCACCTAAGATATCTCCCTTAATTTCAATCTTTGCAACCTTACCACAACTAAACCTTGTAAGTTATCGATTACTACTGCTTTTAATTTTTGAGCTACAGGACACTCCTATCTATCAGGCATGTTCCAACCTTAGACCACTCAGAACTTCACAGAGGCACTTGCATCCATTCTGATAACCAAACTGTTGCAAAGTTACCCTTTACCCTTAAAGTTGGTCATGTTATTATACAATCTATTGTTGAAACACTATAATCTGAAGCTGTAGTTGGACTAACATTGTAACTAGTGGACTGCTGTACAAAATTTGTGATATTCTTCAGTGGCTGGTTTAAGCCTAGAGAAGAAATCTGGACTTCTAGCAATTTCATTTTTTTTTCCAAAAGCAAATGTGGGAACAATTTTCTTAAGAAACTAATACAGTCAAATTACATCAAGTATTTCTTGCATGACAGATGTGTGATTTTTGAGACAACAGAATGGAAAATATGAAATTTAAGGAGTGAGTGTTTTGCTAGTATATTAAGCTTATTGATGCTTTTATATCCACAGCTTTCATGGTTCTGACAGATACTGGAGAAGCAACAGTTTCAAAAATCTTGCAAAAAAGAGTAATACAAGTCTTAGTTACATTCAGTTCATTATGGCATTTACGTACAGTTCCATCTAACGTGTTTGAAGGTCTGGAAAGTTGGGGTTGGAAGGTCTCCAATCCTTTGCATTCTCACCAAATTTGTAGACTAATCTTTTTCCAATGACTGCTTCAAATATATGGGTTTTGTAATAATACCTGAAAAAAGAAATATTCAGTATTTACTATCCAAAGTAAAAGAAGTTAACCGGTTAAATGTTTAAAGTTAATCAACATGTTTGTTCTTATCATCAAGAAATATTTGAGGTTTAATTAAGTCTCAGGGCTTCAAAAGTCAGAGCAGGTCTTTGACAACTTTGCAAATGAGTCTAGCCAATCTTAACTGACTACAAAGTTGAAGAATTCTCAATGGGTTGCCAATGCATAACATCACTACATTATTTGTCTACTAAAATAATTTCAAGGTGTCTTTTTACTAATACAGATAAAGCAAAGAATGATATGATGATATATGAACAAGGGATAGTAATGAGCAAATATAATGTAACTGCATGACTACAGAACTGATATGTACCCTCTAGAGTGTGAAATCTAAATATTCCTTAAGCTGAGAAATAGCATTAAAACATGAAGCTGGGAATGTTGAATATAATATCAAACACAAATGACTAAATTAAAGCTTTTCAAACAAAGATATTGGATATAACATGAAAAACTCTTCATAAAATAGATGTAAAACTCACCTCATAGCACGACTTAACTTCTCATAATTCATATCTTTGTTTTGTTTGCGATCTCCCCATTTTTGTGCAACTTTCTCTGCCTGCATAAATCTGAATGTTCCTTGCTCTGGATCTTCCCATCGCACCAACGAAGGACATGTTTCAGGATCAAGAAGCAGGTTTCGTATAAACTCCCATAATCGACCAGTCTTTTTCTTTTTCTTCTTGAGCTCATTTTCTGCACATCAAAAAGTTATATTATTTACATAAAACAAGTCTTTGAGAACAGGGTTTTAAAGACTTATCTGCCAACATTTTCCTTGTCACATAAGGCAATAGGCACCCAATCTCCAGAAACATAATTCCTATCTGAGGTGCATTTAAACTTTAGTAAAGGGAGTAACTAAGGGAAATAAAATCAAAATACGATAAACACACTGCACCATATTCAGAATAAGACAAAGTATAAAAAGAGAGTTGAAACAACATTTAAAGAATGACACACAATGATAATGGGTTTGAGAATGTGTAGTGTCATGTTACTCTGAAAAAAGAAATCCATATGAAGAAAGGGGTTGAGTCTCCTTAAGGTGGTCCCAAGTAAGCTACAGAAAAAAATATCTAGCACATTCTAAAAACCATAATTATAAAAGAAAGAAAAACAAATATTAGAGTGAAATAAAGAAATATATATGGAAAATGTTCTGGATTTATGGTAGCTTATTTTGCATAAAAAAGAGGTCACAAAAACTTCCAAAAATATTCTGGTTTCCAATAAGTTTCTGGAGTTTTGATAAATTCTTTTTTTTTTTAGTCAACCTGTATTTATAATGTTGGGCACATGAGGAAGTACAGGAAGTCTTTAACAAAGTCATCTCAAACAATTTTGTTTCACATGTACAACACTGATGAATTATACTCAGTTCTAAATTTGCCCTTTTGCCACTCCACACATGTGTTTAAGCAAGAAGAAACACTCCTCTACATGGATATTTATGCTCAAGTTTTGAACCTATATTCCAAGGCTATGTGCCAGGCCTGAGTGATGGCTGAAGTGGCAGTGCATGATAGTTTCTCCCCACACTCAGTCATCCTCCAGCCATGCCAATGAAAACCCTTTTTTATGCATTTTTCAGGAAAGAAACTGAGTGGCTTTCAGCTAGATTTAGAGGATAATGCAGAAAATGACCCTGAATAACTTGATGATCTGTTTCTGAAGTGTATTAAAAGTATGTCTATGGATATTGGTTCTTCTAGTATTGAAAACTAACCAATGTATGACAAGAGAAAGCGATCAAGCTAAAGTGTAAGCAGATAAACCTACATTTGACTGGTGTGGCTGGGAATGTAATGTTACAACTCTGTAATTTTGCTATTATGAAAAATTATTGATGAATCACGATGATTACAACAAGAGATGAATTATTACATTACATAAGAAGTGCCATAATTAATAACTAGTTATACATTTTTTTTGTGTAATAAAATAAGCATGCAAAGTGGCAACTCAACACTCTGACCTTCCTCCCACAATTTTTGGCTCACTGTGCTGAAACATGTAAATGTTACTAGAGTAAAAGTTAAGGGAGAGATATACTTCTGAAGTGAATATCTTTGAAAATGTAACGTTAAATGCATTTTCTCAACAACTTGAAAACGTGACGTTTCGGGATGGGAAAGGAAACCTTAGTAAAGAGTTAAGCTTAGTTCGCACTGCAGCCATTGTGAAGTTACATTATTTCTGTTTGGGATTGGGCAGTGTTGCAACATTTATTATGGCTAACAAAGGAAAGAGTAATGCATCTAGTAATTCTGGATCAAAAAGCAAAGAACAATAAACTGAGAACTTAAGTTAAACATAACTAAACATAACAAAAAATTCGGGATCAAAGAATTTCCAAAAACTGCAGCTGCCCATCCACTACTTCAATGATCAGAAATAAGAATGGATTAATGTTTAATATGGAAAGGTTATTGAGAAAAGCATTTGGCTGAAGGAGTAGCACCAGCTGTGAATGCATGTGAGTACACGTATGCACTTCAATGTGGATAATGCAAAGAGCTTATTTGAGATCAGAAGAATGCAAGGAGCTTATTTGAGATCAGGAGAATGTTAAGTAATAGATCCTTTTATCTACATTTTACTTACTGTTGCAAGATGTTATTAACATTTTTATAATTATATGGAATGGTTTCAGCCTTGTCTGTTTACAAAACTTTCTGATCTGATCTCCAAGAATGCAAACTCTATTCCTAACACTGCATTTGTAAGAAAACCTGTTACAATTAGCATAATTTTGATAAAAGTTCTATTTCTGGGAACACATCACCAATATTAATGAAGGACTTCCTGTGTTCCAAATCATGACCATTCTTCCAACAATGTTTTGCATATCCAACAATCAAAAGTTTTAGAAGTCCACTAAGACTTTTGCCTCAAAGCTTTAAATCCTCACAAAAAAATGTGTGGCCCTGGGAAAACAGCCATGCAAAGACCTTAACAAAAGAAGAGTATCCTAAATGGTAATCCTTAAAAGTATCATGGAACTGTCTTCACCTATTGCTGTTAACTGGCATTTTTCTGTACAGTAAATCCTACTCCACTTATCATGACTGTGATAAAACTATATGGAGGAGGGCAAGCAAGATAAGCTGGATCGGATCTTGTAAAAAGCATATTTAGAGTCAAACCCCTAACCTACTCTCAAATGTTACCCACCCAATTCATCTTCTCACAGAACGTTCAGTTTCCTCCTAAAGTCCAATGCATTTCAAGACTTAAGTAGAACAAAAGTGCAGTGAAGCTATTGCATTTGCATCATGACAACTCAGGGAGGAAGGTATGAAAACAATTTAGTAATTATACAACTATTTTAAATGAGAATTTTTCACACAGCTCTTGAGTATACATTATAGTTGTGTTTTTTGTATGTAAGCAGTTAACATGACTGTGGTATCATTAGTCATGTAAGTCCACCAATTACTTTTAACAGCTTTCTTAGGAGAATTAGATGATGGAAGTTACTGAGAGCTCTGGCTAGAAGCCATACTTTTCATGAGCTCAAAGCCAACTTTTTGCTTTCTGGCAGTCAAGGCACATGTTTTATCTTGCCACCATTTTCTATTCTCAGCTCCCTTTATAACTTCTTTCTTAAGTTTCCTTTCTTTTTATCATCTTTTTCAAATAGGGATTTACTGTTCTAACTACATCCTTAACTTGCTTGCTTCCTCATCCATTTGTCATATAACATCTCAAAATAATAAACAATATACAATAATTCTTTATTAATACAAAATTTCTATGAAGCTCTATCTATTTTCCTCTAAAATTTCTCAAACACATACCCCTTGCTCTATTTTACTGAATTAGGTTGACTCTGATATATGATACTGTTGCAAAAGCTTTACTCAATCACACTGGAATTCATTAAACCATGAAGAACGCTCCAACTATTTAGAGGTAAATTTACCTCAACACATTTTTAGTTGTCCTAGTAGTTTTATCCTGTTTTTCCATTTCAAAGTGATAATGAATGTACATTGTCATATGTGGTTCTACTTTTTCACTATTTGCTCCAATGGATCATTAGGTGAAACCAATGTTTAATTCACCCCTTCTTCTCACATAAGACAATGCATGATACTGGATTTTTCACAACTTACCTGGCTTGCGGGGCCTGCCAGGTCCTCGTTTCTTGGGAGGCTCAGGTCTGGGTTCTTCTTCGCTGGTACTTTGTTCTGAGGAAACATTTTATCAAGTTTAAGACAAATCAGTATTTGAGGGTAAGCCTACTTTTGCATAAGATAAAACCTTTGTAAGATTAGTTACTAACATATCTACTGGCATTCACATCAAAAAGTCTTCCCAAAACATTATGGTTGTTGCATTTCTAGGAATATTAATCAGCATATTCCTTGCACAATCAGCAGTTTACATTCAAGTCAACTAGCAGCATAAAAATTTTTCAAAACATGGACAAGATTAAGCCAAAGGTTCAAACTAACCTTCCTGCCTTTATTTCTCCAGCTATGTGCAAATCAAAATTATGCAAGGTGAGGTACTACCATCTAAAATGGGTTGTTGCTGTCTCTATGAAATTGATGGTTTTGGAAAACGAGGAAAACTAAATTTAGTGTTTAGTGAATAAGCAGTCAGTAACCAGTCTTCTGGGGTGATCTGATGACTGCTTGATCATTGTTTGTTTGATCCACTGATTGTGTGCATAAGACATCAGAGTCAGTACCCTTCAGCTCAGTACACTAGGTTCAGAAAAGTTTCACTTTCAGTCCCTTTGTTATCATGAACTAATGATACATGGTTTACTGCTATTATTGTCAACTGGTGATTTAATGGGCCACGCCCCTAAGTGATATCCCAGCTAATGTTTAATTCTACTAATTATCTACATGTCATCAGCATTTCCCCACCTAAGATGCAAAACAATTATAAAATACCTTAGTCACCCAAATATATCATTATAAAAGACGTGCAAATTATGCAAGTTCTCACTCTCCCAAAGTAAAACACCAACTAATAGGAATCTAGTTAGTCTGAGAAAAAACGAACCAATTACTGCAGTATCATTGGTTATAGTATGGAGTAATAATCATTAAGTAGTACCGAGTGTATGAAAAGACATGTTGTTAAATTTTTCATATAACATTCAGTTTTGTGTAAAAAATATATAGAAGTAAACAAAAAATATATATGTGTGTGTAGTGCATTTAGTATATCTAATATAACTAAAGTTTAAAAAGTAATATAAAGTCATGTACTACATGTAACTGAGAATGCTTATGGACTAAGATGTTAAAGACTTTTCGGTCAGTGGATCTAGCTTGGCAATGACAGCCTAATGACCCTGGCAGTTGACAGACCTAAAGCCATACAAACCATCCAATATAAAGTGATGGGCCACATGCACATTCAGATAGCTAGAGTGCATGTGTTTAAGATTTTTCAGTTGGTGGATGCAGCTTGAGGTTAATGACCCTCGCAGTTGAGAGGCCTAAAATCCAATCAACCAACCAACACAAAGTCTGCAGGCCACAAGCATAGTAAGAGTTAATGTTGTAAAATCATCCTTAACTACCAAATAAGGTGTTGAAGATTTCTTACTTAGTGGTTGCAGCTTAATACCTTAATGACCCTTACAGTTGATAAGCCTAAAATCCCAAAACTTCCCTGATCTTCAAAGCCTCCTACAATTGATGAACAAATTATTGTAAGATAAAATACAAGATTGTTATAGCTTTGTGTTCACATGTAATTTATGGGTGTTGTTTACATTTTCTAGCATCAAACACACAATGCCCAGCAACTGGATGTACAATATATTCACCTTGTGGGAGTAAGCTGCAAACTACAAATTTACTAACATATTTTGATCAACATTCAGAATCATAGTAAGTTTTGAACCCTAGAATCCTAGTCAGATGAAGTTTTCATACGTTGTGTTGATTTCTAGGTGGTTCTATCATTTTGAGCCAATCTGGCTCAAATTTTCCCTGATCTTCATAGCCCTCCTTTATCATACTCCCCATATCTTAATGTACTCTTCACAATAAATTTTACCAGTTCATATAACATTCCGTTACAATCAATGGTTAATAAGGTGGCATGCCTAAGTTAAACATTACTGAAATAAGCATACTGAAAATAACAGTGGATGTTAGGGAAAGAAATACAACCACTGAAATGAGTAAAACTTTGTTTTGTAATGTCTTTTCTTATTCATGTGTATGCTTAACAAAATCGCTTGTAAAATGGTTTCCAAGAAAACACTGTAATATGTACTGTCACTTATCCTGTTATACGTTATGCATCTTGATACGTGGTTTACCAGAACAATAAATGTATGGGAAAATCTATTTCAATCATAGTTATTTTCAGGCCAAATTGGTGAACATTTAAAAAATAAGTTTAATATGTATGACTGGTCAACTAAGCTTTGGATTACTGATTTCAGCATTAAACTTAACATGTGACTAACCAGGATCTGAAATATTTTCTAATATTCCATTTGGCAGACTGGGTGGTGACATGGCACTCAATGGTGCAAAGGACTTCATTGCTGCTGTAGGTAATTTATTTAAAGATAATAAATTTTTGCCACCATCTTCAAAACTCTGCAGTCCTCTGTAGTCTTTTAAAGTCTCATAACGAACTTCGTATGGGGCAGCAGTTTCACATGTAACCAATGGATCCTTTGGAACCAAGGGTGGCTGAAGAGTGCTCTTATCACCATTATCAAAAACTGATGAATATAGGTGATTATTTGTGAAGTACTGTGGATGCAATTCAACTGCTGGAAAAAAGTAGAAAACAGTTCATTAATTCAAATCTCTTGAGTATGTATTGAAACACAAATTTGACAGTCACAGTAGCACTGTAAAAGATGATGTTCTCACTGTGTCACCTAATATGGAACAGTAAGGCACCAAGTGGAGTATGTGCTCATCACTGCTAATATGCAGGTTTAGCTGTTCCTTCTCCAGGTTTAGTTGTATAATACCTCTTTCAAGAAATGGGACCTTACTGCAATGTGAAAGGAGGCAATCAAGGTAAGGAAACTTTCTCAATATTTTCCTCACCCATAAGTAAAATCTGGATCCTTGCACTTGTATACCAAGCTTATCAAGCTAAAACTAAGTTTCTCATATATAGTCATTAATTATAAAAACCTGCCATTCATCTATATTTCAACCTTTAATTTTCATTCAGGATGAAAAATATTCCTTATACTGAGGGTCTGACATATATCTATTTCCCTAAGTCATAACAAAAATAGTAGGTAATAGTTAAGGGTATTTTTCTAGCCAAAATAACTTCTTGTTTTAAAACTGAAATATAACATAATTAAATGCTTCTATACTTCAAATAATCCAGGAAAATATCTTATAATGCTTTCCCTAGATGATAGATACCCAAGAAATGGGAAACAAATCATCAGATAATGTTTTAAAATTGTAATCATTTAATGACTTATTTATGGGTTATAAAGATATTTACTAGATGCTAAAGACATGTGCACTAAAATCGACTTTCAAATTTGTATATGACTCCAGCAGACTTTATCAATTAACATACCTGAAAATTTAAAGATCTGATGGAATTAAAAACGCCATACTGTAACAGAGTGCATTGTTAAAAGGAAATGACTATTAAATAACTTGCAAATATTGTATATCTTGGATACCAATATTGTGTACAAAATACAAGATGACATGACTTTACAAAGCTGTTACATACAAAGCTCTTAAAATTTTATTTGCATTTTAGACTGTGGTGTAAAACTATGGAAATCATTACATAAAGAATCATAATGCTTCAAAAGTGTGAACATTCTAAAAAGATTACATAATGATTATTCTAAGTCAGTTCTGTAACCAAGATCTGTCTATATGAAGGGCATTCATTTATTCTATAAACAACTGTACTACATTAATAAGACAAATATGGGTATGCAAGATAAGGAAAAAGAAATGTGATGTCTATACATCAACTTTCTCTTTTTCATGAATACAGTTTTGTTTTAATGTTGCACTGTGGACAGGAAACAAAGTATATAACTATGCTCAAATTTAACTTTTTTTTTCTATTTTTCTTAGTACTTTGCTGCTTCTGCCTCAGCAAGGTGGTGTCAGGAACAAATAAGACAAATGACCTCATAAAACAATTCTTCTTTTTGAAAAAGTTTCCATAACATTATGATCAGCATGTTCAGTCTCAGCTAATAGCTCCATAGATGAAATATAAAGTAAGTTAAGATGCAACATCCTAATTAGAAGAGAAATTCTTTACATATGATATCTGCTTCTTCATGTCTGTATGTTAAAACTTAATCAATTTCTTAAAAACTTCAATTTTTAATTACAAACTTACCATGTGATTGTCTTCTCTCTTTTGCCTTGTATTCCTGGAAATATCTATATACTTTGTCTCCATAATTTTTGTACAATTGTTTAAAGCCGTTTTCATCAAGCTTCAAAAGATCAGATCCTTTTAATCCACTCAGTTTAACATAGTTGATATCTTCATTTTCAAAATTGAGCTGATTACAAGCATTAAACAAAAAGTCAACAACTTCACTGGATGTCCACTCAGCAATTGGCATAATCCCAAACTTTTCTTCCTCTGAAACAAAATAAAAGAAAGATTTACTCACTTAATCACAAAAAAATAACAGGAAGGCAAAAGCAAACCTCTGTACTCTGCTGTTGCAGCGGTTCTTCTCAGACACACTACAAATATGTTTCATTTACTAAAGATTAAAACATATGATGTCATGAAGCATATTTCCATGGAATCAATTCCAAATACATAATGAAGTGTTTTAAAGTCTTTTAAAGCAAAATGCACATCTGGTCATGAATGTCAGGGTTTAGTGGCACACCTATTGTGTTTTGGAGTTTATCTAACTATCTATTTAGTTATGCATTCATAATTACCCCAAGTCTTCTTTCTAAAGGCTCCTGCAGCCCAAATACACTACTTCAAGTAACAAGGTAAATGGACTCCTTTGAAGTGAGAAGTTCTTTGACGAGACAATACTTCCAATTATGTAGTCTTGCGAATAAGTGAGGAAAAGTTGACATAGAGGATAAATATGTCGGAAGTGTAGAAAACAAGAATGGGGAGACCAAATTAGAGATGGCAGGATGTAGTGGAAAAGATTTTGAGCGATCGGGGCCTAAACATGCATGCTAGTGAAAGGCGTGAAGGGATAAAGAGAACTGGAATGATGTAGTATACAGGGGTCGATGAGCTGCCAACGAACTGAACTGGGGCATGTGAAGTATCCTGAGTAAATCATGGAAAGGTCTGTGGGGCCTGATTGTGGACAGGGAGCTACAGATTTCGTGTTTCACTCATGACAGATAGAGAATGCATGTGAGTGGATGTGGCCTTTCTTCATCTGTCTCTGGCACTAACTTGCTAATGTGGAAAACAGTAATCAAGTATGAGAGTAGAAATGAAGAAAGATATACAGATCTGAGCAAAGGTAAAAACCATTTTCAGGAAAACAAAGAAGGAAATTCTGTAACAAACATAAAATTGAAAAGAGATGGAGACATAATGAAATCACCACAGATGCCACACAAGATCAGAAATTAAGAATAGCCAAAATATGATTATAGAAATTACACATCACCATTTACCTAGAAGCCAGAATAGGATAATGAAATGACTCAATACTGGTAAGAGCATGAAATACATAATGAATAAAAACAGGAAAAAGTTGGAATGAGAAGTTAAGCATAAATGCGCAGATTATGACTAACACAAAGACCCACTGGCCTAACGGAATTCTTTTTTGAGAACCAAATATGGAAAGTTTTAGCAGAAATGGGAATAAAGTGGCAGTAAAATCACACATGATTAGGATAAGAAACATCTCTTTTAAAAATGGAAGTAAAGTAAATATACATGAGAAATCAAAAATTATAAGGAAAGCCCAATCTGAAAATCAGCTGAGGACTAATAAAAAAAAAATCTATGGAAGACAATGCATATAAACATAAGCGAGAATTTTAGAACTATAGAGTTAATTACACTAATGGATACAATAACAATACTAACAATAACAATACTATCATAACTGGGATGTCAGAAACTTGTCTTTATCAAAAAATGAAAGATGACAAAGGCTTAGAACATACTGAAATGTTTAGAGCAGATGAAGAATCAAAATCAAACAAGTGGGTGTAGCAATATATATCTATAATAGATTAAAAGGAAAGTAGACACAAAACATGAGTTACAATAAATGTGACCTAATTCTACTGATGATCCTAGCCATAAAAACAATAAATTTGGTGCTGTACAGACCACCAAAATCAAGATTAAATGAATTTAGAATAATTCTAACAAAAGCTGAAGAGATTTTGAAGGAATTAGAGAAACCTGACTCATTAATAGTATGGACAGGTGACTTTAATTTTCATTTTATTATATGGCAGGAAAGAGGAGTATATCATGGATGCCGATACAGTTAACAAGGAAAGGAAAATGGATCAGCAGATGAAAGAAAAAGAGCACCAAAGATTGATTAATTTATGTAATACATTCAGCCTACCAAAAAACAACAAGAGACAGCAACACAACAAATCCTATTTCAACATATGGCATTGCATAGTTTTTATATTTAAAAAGTAAATAATTCAAGTATCTCTGATTACAATACTATTGAAACCCCTACAGTGTATAAAATGGGAGTGAATGCTTGTGAACATGATATAGTAACAATAGTAAAAGACAACAGGTTCTGTGAAATAAATTTTTACCACAACAAATCAGGATGGAAAAAGATCGTTGAGAATAATATAAGCACAAAATAGAATGATGACAAATACACAACTATACAGAAAGACATTAGGCCAAATATTCAGTAAACACATACTAAAGAAAAAGAAAAGTACAAAATGGAAAATACCTAGGGACAGAAAAGTGTGGATGAACAAAAGAAAGGCATGGAAAATCTGAAGGATTCATCAGTCTTTCATTAATTGATTTGCATTAACATGTCTAAAAAATTTTGTTACTTTTATTTCTTCTAATGTTATTGCATAAAAATGTTTGACTCAAAGATGGCCATACCTCTTGAAAGAAAACAGCCAAACCTGAACACCATTTTTTCATTGTCTGTTATTTGTTATTCTTTTAAGCATTATAGTTCCACCTATCTTGACATTCAGTTCTTATGTATACCTATTCATCTATATCTCTGATGCTCGTTCCCTTCTGGAACTCCTTCAAGGGGGTGGCCAAGGCAACAACAGAGTCTCCACAACTAGTAAACTCCAGTGCAGCTTCTTAGCCTTTAGTGCCTCACCCTTAACAGGCAAATGGCAGAGGGCAACTATAGTGCAGTGTTTGCAGGGGCTCTAACTTGATGATCTTACTGACTACTTCTAGAGGCTTCATCTTAATATTCCTACTGACTATTTCTACCTAATGCTCCAGCCTAAATGTTCTGCAAAGTGCTCACTGCAGGAAAATATAGAGTTAATAAGAATGAGTTGTGTGAGTTAAGTGTTTTCGAGTGTTATGTGTGACAAGGGGAGATTGTATGTTTGTGGACAGAATGCCAGTAGTCCAAATATGAGTGAGGGAGAACTTCAATTTGGTCATATCAACTAAAATATGGAAATTCTTTAACAGAATTTGTGGCATTCAATTGGGATGTGTTCCTTGGTAATTGGTAATAACACAATTACAGGTGTCACACACTGGGAAAGTCTCCTCTCCATTAAGTGACTATGGGTCATTATGATACGACCAGTCCTCGGTCACCAAAGAATTGTCTCAAAATGGCAATACCTGTTGAAAGAGGAAGGCAATACTTCAGCACATCTTTTTTATCCTCCATAGTTTGGTATTCTTTTGGGCTTCCAAGCTCCACCTAGCTTCATAACTAATTCTCACATAATCATTTGTTTTGCTCACATCAATCAAAATACCAAAATTAACAGAATTTGAGGAATATCCTTTAGTTGCAATAAGCAGTTTAGAATGCTTTGCTATGTGGCATGATGTATATACAAATATGTGTTTAGACAAATTACCAGACGTAAGACGGACCCATTCCAAATTCTTAGAGGATGCACTTGGCGTCCGTGAAGATTTGGACACATCCTGTAAAAAAAAAAGGAGATAAGTTAAGGTGTACATTCAGATTTTTCATATCAATATAATTAACTTGAAATCTTTTCCTGTTTCAGTCAGACTAGTCACATGATACTTTCTAATTCAAGAGTGACATTTATTCTGGAAATTATCACACTCATAGAAATAATATACTTTAACAAGATACAAATACATGAAATGTTACTACAAGGGTATATTTTCCAACAGCTATAAACATGAAAAGGTTCAATAAAATATATATAATCAGCTCTGGTGAGAAGGTACTTTCCCGCTGTTCTATACCTGGGTGAAATAGAAATATATAAAAGTCACTGCTGAAACTGAGCAGAAACAAGAAGTATGGTTTTCTGGGTCACATTCACTGCCTACCTATTTGGGGGGTTACATGCTTTAAAAGCTTCTACAGGGACAGTATTAGCACAGTTAATCTTTTAAGGAACAAAATCACTTTTCTGTTTCTATATTTCTTTATGTTAACTGAGACAGCAAGAGCAACTAAATGCCCTCATCAAAACCACCTACTTAATGTTATATATATATATATATATATATATATATATATATATATATATATATA
>JAYMFT010385035.1:0-20209 GCA_038088735.1 Panulirus argus | reverse complement strand
AAAAAAAAAAAAAAAAAATATATATATATATATATATATATATATATATATATATATATATATATATATATATAAAATAAAATAAAAATCATCTCAATCTTCAACACACCTGTTAGGCTGGAATGAAATCTTGTCATAGCCAGTGATTTCACACAAGTCATTTTCAAGCTCCTCAAACAAAAGGCGATAACCAAGAGCTTGTTCTGGTGGCGCAAATGGGTGAATCTCTGTGAAATGAGGGAAGCTGCAAGGCATCATCTCTGTGGTGCTGTTTAACTTCATTGTACAAGAGCCCTGTGGGACAACACACCGGTATAAATCAAGAAAAATAATCAAGTAGTGAGAAAAAAGAACAAATACAATCATTTTCGAAGTTATCAGTGCAATGTCCTGTCATATTTGATATGGGGCTCTGGGATTGTATTATTAGAGGAAAATATATAAGCTGGCAACCTTGAGACCTAAGTAAACGAGAACAAAAAGCACATGTACCTACGACAGAGTCCAAAGGCACATTTTTGGTAACCCCAATGCAGACAGAAAAGGCTTCCCTGACATCCAACCTGAGCCATAACTAGGATGAGGCAATGCACAAATGTGCTTGGCATATAGCAGATGGGAGCACTAAAGGCTAAGAAATGGCACTGGGGTTTCACTAGTTATGGAGATTCAATTGCCGCAGCCATCCCCTTGATGGAGTTCCAGAAGGAACAGGTGTCAAGAGATAGAGATTGATAGGTAGGGGCATAAAATCTTTATAATTGAATTGAACATAAATATCTTCAAATGAAAAGAATATTTTTTCCAAATCAGTTTCTGTTGCAAAATGTTGAATTGTTAAAAGACAGGTATGCTATTTCTGTAAACTGCAAATTAATGTCTCTGCACAGATTTTTCAAGATACTGTAGATGCAGGATAAAAATGGAGCTGCACACTTGAGCAAAAGGTTACCAAATGGTTAACATGGTAACATTTCTCCTATTCAAGGTTAAAAAGCATATGAGTGCCATAGTCATCAACATCTTACACAAATGAAACAAATATAATCCATAAAAAAAAAGCAGTTCTTCAATAAATTAATTTAAAGGGCTTGTGACCACTTTAAGACATGCACATCTACCTCACTGACTGTTAACTCTGTCAAAGAAGTATGTTTTACAAGGTAACAACACACTAAAGGAAATCATCTTACCAGAGGAATCATGGAATGTACTAGAGATACGTCCTTGTTCTCCAGGTTCTTCATGTAGCGCACCAGTTGGGCTTCAGAATGATAAGTATTGAATATTTGATGTGTGAGGAATTCTGAAGTTCGTGCAAAGTCTGTGTTAGAAATGTGCTCCTTAGGCAGGGCCATATCACCAAGATTTTTTGCGACCTGCAATTAAGGTTAAAAAAAAAGGAACCTGCAACATGGAAACAACAAAACAAAAATGAAATTAAAATGAAAGTACCAGATACCATTGGTCTTCATGAGGAG
This sequence comes from Panulirus argus, assembly GCA_038088735.1. Lineage (NCBI taxonomy): Eukaryota > Metazoa > Arthropoda > Malacostraca > Decapoda > Palinuridae > Panulirus > Panulirus argus. Next base: position 18,728 of record JAYMFT010385035.1, on the reverse strand, counting down.
ATGAGTTGTGTATTTTCTTAAAGATTATTTATCTTCAAAATAAAATCAATACTTGCAGTGATAGAAGACAATCAAGATAGCCATATATAAACTAGAAATCTCTTCAAGGTAGAGATGCCCCCTGCTCTCACCTAAATGCAAAACATTAACCACAGAATAACACACAAACAAAGGTACACAAAAAGTGAATACTTTATGTCATTAGCGAAATGTAAAAGTGGATGAGAGGAGAAGTTCCACAATGATGAAATCAAGAGCGAAAAATTTATTGTCATTACTGCAACAACATATAAAGAGAATGAAGTATATGAAAGACTTTAAACCAATCCCTCATGATATGAGGGAACAATTCATAATGCAAAAGACATCTAGATAATCATAAGGATAACCTGAGGAAAGAGCAGAAATAGGAGGAAATGCATGAGATTCACAGAGACACAGGTGGTTTCAGCAGTGGCATAAACCAAATATCAACAGACTAAATTACATCATGCTAAAGTGATGTTCTTCCAGTATCTGAATTATTAGCATTCTAAGCAAAATGCACAACAACTGATGTTAGAGTAATCATGGGTTAAATAAACGGCCAGACTACAGAAGCATAATAACAAATACGACGCATGCAGAATCAATATAATCTAGTCAAGCCCACAGCACTGACAGAAGCTTTGCATTAGCTAACACAACACCAAAACTGGCCCACTGTTTCATAGGTAGATAACTGTGAAAATAAAAAAATGCTGGCTACTACAACTAGTCTGAAGAAAATGAGCAACTTTCCTGTGCATGATGAGTGATTGTTATCAAGAATGCCTACAGTAATTCAAAGTTGCTGGAGTACTCTACATAATAATGATTAAGAGAAAACTACAAAGGCTGCATATATGTAATGGCACCACATCCTCTCTCTGCTACCTACCATGTCATCTACCGACCTTTGTGCCCAATGCATAAATGATTTTTCAAGCATCAACAGTCTTTTTTAAACCTATGACATACAGAAACTTCAAGTCTATTTAAACAACTTCTGACATTTCATAAATGTATACCATAAATACTTTGTGTACTATTTCCTGCAAGTTAAAAAGGTAATTTCTAGTCTGGTTCAACAGAACAGAAAGCCAATTCTTTCCTATGGCAACAGAATTGTCCATCTGTTCAACAACGAAAAGCCTTAAAATAAATAAACACACAACGAAAAACCTTAAAATAAATAAACTTACAACAGACACATAAAATTACTGTCGATCAGCTCCTGTTAAGCCATTCACTCCTCTTGTTCTCAACTGAGATATGCCTGATAGGGCACTCTTGTCTTCTATCATGGCTTTTGCTTTCCCCCACAAGATGAATTCTACATGCACTAACGGCTGGTCACAGATGGCAACCGAAACAAAGTACGTGTCCTGGATCTGCATGGAGACCTCACTAACCAGCTACTGACCACAGCAGGTGATCATGTGCTTTTTCTTAGGACTCACGGCACCTACAGAGTTTCCTGTAAACCATAGTGCCTACCACCACTCCCCCATGTTCCCACGCTATGCTTAATTAGGCAAGGCCAATCTGGTAATTGATATATTTTCCTAAAGCTTTAATACTCAACTCTTACTTCATGTAAAAAACAATGGTTTTTATAATTTTTCTGCAACTAATTATATATAAACATTACAAAATGTAAGAGAATGCAACTTGCATGCAAATATTTGGCTAGTAACTTTCTAATCAAGGAACGGTTTTTTGTAATAAAGGCAACTTTTTCTACATTTTTTTTGTGCACTTTTTCATAAATTAAAACAATATATGTTTTCTGCTATTTTCAGTGCACTGAGTAAGACAAAAAAAAAATTAATCACACTACAAAAGAAATAAAAGGCAACAGAATTTATAAGTCCAACTGTTACCACTCCAAAAGATTTCAAGCTTTATTTACACTCTTAATAATGTACATACTTCAGGTCATGGTTGGTAGTCAGTAATTGCTCAAGGTTGCCCAATGCAAGTATAATCATCCAACAGTGTCTGATTACAAACAGTTTATTCCTTGTTAGTATAAAGCAAATAAACCTAATTAGCATAACAATGTTTCAAAAATCACTATCATTATTTTCAAGCACAACTCTCTCCATAATGCATGGGCTTTCGAATTGGCAACATTCCAAATTCAATCTCCCAGGATAGGACTGATTCATTCTATAAGACCTACTTCCCTTCCCCTAAGGAGGCTCCAGAAGAGCTAGTAAGCAAAGTGCTGTTTATTTCTCCTGGTGATCATAATTCTAATTGAGAATTCCAATATTATTTTCTATTACTTTCATTCATCTTTTTTTGTGTCTAAGCAAATGGAGTTATTCAAAAATTCTGACCTTTGCTTCCTTTGGCATGAACTCAAAAACATCTTTTACTGTAATAGTTTTGTGTGCTCAGGTTATACTCAAATCCATTACTTTCAAAGTTGGTTTGATATGATTTTATATTTTACAAACATTAACTCAATTTGATAACAAATTCAGTTTATTTCCTAAAAACAAAGAGGCACTTATGGTTTCATGATTTTCTTTTTTGAAGCATCTTATCCCTGAAGATAGGGAGAGAGGATGCTACTACCCATATCTTTCCTGCAATTATCTACTTGCTATTACTATACATCTTTGAACTGCACAGAGAGAGAGAGTTCTACACTCATGGGTCCCATCTCTTCAGCTTTCTATATTATCTAAGTGCTTTTCATATATTTGTACACATTTCTGCCACTAATTGAATTTCATATCAGGTTACTAAGAAAGACTGCAGGAGGGGACTGCAAATCCTTTCCTCCTATATTATCGCTTTCTACATGAAGGATCAGATAAAAGAGCCACACAAGGATTTCTCATTAAAGAATCAGTTTGCTATCCTAAAATTATCTTACCTAGGTGAGAAATATCAACATGTTCAAAAAAATATTCAGAAAGCATATTCCTTTCTTGAGACAACCAGATTAAGCATTACGCCAGTCACAGTTATCAATTCTCTTTTTAAAGCTGCTATATCCATGCAACACATACAACAAAGACAGTCCTCATGACCATTACATTACAATACTGCTCGTAAAGCATTTATCTTCGGAGAGCTAAACCCAGTCAAGGTTGAACACTTCTTCTATTTTCAACGTCCTGCAGACCTACATGCTAACTATAATTTCCCCAAGAGGGGACAAGGAAACCTCAGTGAAAGATTCTATGACCACTTTGGTTATTGACAGATGCCCTAATACGATGCACTAGTTAGTTCTAATATTCTTTATTTACATCAAAATTGGGTGACTAGCTTACATCTTTTAGGTGAGACAAAAGGCAAAGTAATCGAAAATAAATGAGAAAGATAATAAAGTTAACAAACTTAAATCTGTCAGGGGGGCATAGTAAAATAATACACACGCTACTGCTCCTACTTAAAATATGTTCTCCAGCAAAATATTTCTCAAAACGTCTGCATGCAATACTAGCAACTACCTACCTTCTCTGAAGTTGTGTTCCTGCAGTTGAAAACCCAGAACAAGTCATCAAGATCTTCCTTTTTCACTGTCTCGTCTAAGGCAATTCCAACCTGGAAGGATAGCGTACATTTTAGATGAATAATGTTTCCATATAATATCGTATCGAAACAACTCATATGAACCATTCATTTACAATTCACTTTTTCGGCCAGTGTAAGAAACCACATACCGATTCATCTCTGAAATAACGTAGATTGATTTCCTTTTGCTGTGCTCTCATCCTAACTTCACTTGTAGCCAAAGTTGGATTAACCTGAAAAACAAAAGACTTTTTCATAAACACTGCTAACATGATCCTACAAGAAATTTCTGCTCTATGAAGGAAATTTAACATAAATTGCATTTATGAAACTCAATCTTCAGTATTTATGAATTTGAACAATGCCCTACCTTGACTATCACCTTCCCAACTTTGACTAATTGGCAAGCCCATCTATAAACATTGATGATAAAAATAAAATTATTCCAATAACAATTTCAATTCATAATTAAACAAATTCTATTTGATCAGACTGCCACTACCAATGATCACCCAACAGCAGTGATATTGAATATCAAGTCAAAAATAGCATGGCACTGTCTTGCCACATGACATTGGCTATATACTGCCCTAAACTTAAAGTTGTCTCGTTTATCCTGACATGCAGTGCAGATATTCCGACATCGATTGTTCAATAATCAAACTAATGACAAGCAATTAATGCTTACATGCTTCCTGCCCCTTCCGCATAAGAGCAAATGAAAATCATCTCAGCAACATTTAGTCAACAAACCAACTCTTAGGATGATGTCAATTTTGAATTTGTTGCTCACATAACCATCAAAATAAAGAGGCCATTCAACATTCCAACTCATGTTCTTTAATCTCAAATGGTGCTTGCCTGACTTATCTTTCCAAAACGACTTCTGAGCTGACACTAACTTGCCAGCTCTCAGAAGTGTTGTGTGGGGTAACCAAACAACCATAAGGTGAAATGACAAAAACTCTCTCAAGTCAAAAATTTTGAGATATACACAGAGAAGGATATGCAACCATAATTGAGAACAAATCTCAATATGGCTACCTTTTTGACGTTATATAGCCTTGGTGATGGTCATTTACTGTTCATGCAAAGCATGAAGTTTAACTCAGGAAGCTGAGCACTAGTGTCATTTTTGCCTGACCTGTTAGGCTGGGGTTGAGAACTCCAAGTCTGTGATTTTTCCCTACATTTTTAAAAGGGGCATGTGGTCTCAGACAAAAGCAGTATGCCTGTAGATACTTTCAACGAGAATGTCAGATTCATTGGGGAGAGTGGAACCAAAGAGCTACAAATGATGAATGAAAGCAACATATGATGAACAAGAGAGGATGGAAGGCACAAATACTTTTGGAAAGGTAAAATTACACATATTAAGTCTGTGCAAAAGCTTTTAAGTGAGTGGAGTGAAGGGTGTGAAATCAGGCCAGTATAGCAATTCAAATGATTAAAGGGTGTGGATAGCTTTAATAATGGATGAAAGTTTTAAAGAAATGTATGATTGCAAGGGTGGCAGTACAAGATTGTCCAGTTTAAGTGTGAAAGGTTAAATTTATCTGTAACAGGTCCACATGAACCATATAATAACAGAGAAGAGATGGTTAAGGATGCCTTTTGAAGAAAAGACAAAAGAGCAAAAAAAGATGTCGGTCCACGGAAGAGACTAAGTATGATGGGTTATCATTATCATATAACCCCAGGACCCCTTTCACTAAAGGGGTGACTTGATAAACGGACGGGGTCACAGTGAAGGAGGCTGCTTTAAGCGAGTGTAGGGTCCTATGTATAAATGATAATGTTGAAAATATACAAAGACTGTGTGCATCAGCAGGTATCAGTGCTGCAGACATACTTTAAACATAAAGAAAATACACATGCTATAAACGAAGGATAGAAATAAGCACATGACTGACTTGTTTTTAGTAAGAAGGAATATGTTTGGCAGTGTGTATGAGGGCTGTCTAAGATTGGGCTGAGAAGAGGTTTGCCAGAATACATGAATGGGAGACAAAGAGAAAGAATATAGAGTCATATAAAGTACTGAACAAAGGATTTAAAAGGATGGTATATATCAATAAAGGAAAGCAAGTACATACAGATCTTGCTAGAAAAATTAATCATAATTTAAAAAAGAAAATGACTGGAAGGACATGAATATTAGATGTATAAATTGGGAATGGCTGTATATTAGACAAGTCTGGGAGAAAGCTAGTATCAAAGGATAAAGTATGTAAGAGATGGAGAGAATACTTTAAAGGAGCAAATGGAGATAATGGCAAAAGAGACACATCTACTGGCAGAGTATGAATCAAGGAGAGAGAGAGGAATGAAAGTCTTGAAGTATGAAAAACACTCTCTCTCTAGGGTTAAATCCATTTAACCCCCTCCCTCAGTGGAAACAAATTTGCCTCTTATTCTTTATAAATTAACTGCTAGGTAAATAACTGCATGACTCAACCAAGGTCCATCCTCCAAACAATCAACAGCCCCCACTGAGCAATGACATCACTGTCCCCAGGTCTTTGTGTAAAATGCAACCCACTATTCTCGGAACACAGACATCAACTTCGTGATGGTCACTGTCAGTCAAAAGATAGATTTTTCGAAAGAGTGGGGAGGGAAGGAAAGGAAACATAACCAATTAAATACTCACAGAACAATGCACTGGAAAAAGAAAGTTTTCCATAATTCAAAACTTACATTTCTCTCCAAAGTTAATTTGCCCTGTAAGCTATAAAAGCATACAAATAAGGAGGCAAATTTTGGGAGAAAAATTCTACCAGAAGGAGAAGTATAGCAAGAATTCTACTTTAAGGGTCATCTTGAAAGTGATTTTCCCAAGATGATGACAACCCTAAGGCCACACCAATGCAACCCTGTACACTTACAGTGTGGTAACACCAGTGAACATTTTCAAGTAAAAACATGACCGAGACCTCTGTTCTTCCTGGTCTATATAAATGATTTACCAAGACTGGAGTCATCCCTAAAAATGATTACAGATGATGCTAAAATCATGAAAGCAGGAGCCTAAAAAGTTGGGGAAACTTTCGAGAGACTGCTGCATTACATGAATGGTTAAAAAGCTAAACCCAACCACCAGCAAATGGATGATGAAGATAGAACAGTGTGAAAGTAGGCATAACTATGATTACCACCTAGCAGAAAACATGTTACAGTAATCATCGTGTAGAAGAGGTGTGGCACTGACACAGTATCAGGCCTATCCACTGAGTATCACACAAGAATTATCAGGCAGGTAGATTACTTACAGGTACACATTAAAACTGCCTTTTCATACAAGGAAATACAGAGGCTCAGGAAAGCATTTACTGCCTATATTATACACAAACTATAATATGCAAAACTAGTTAACCCAATTCTGGGAAGACACTTATCTATTGAAGGCGTATAGGCAGGCAACAAAAATTTTACCAGAGGTAAGGTTACTAAGTTACAAGGATGAAGACTTCATTTCAATGCAAACCCTCCCTTCCCAGGAAAAACTGACTCTCTTGGAACCATCAACCTTCCTCCCAGCCTACTTGCACACATACCTTACTCTCTCAACAGAATCTCCTCAATGCATGTAGTAACTTTCCATTCGCTGCATATACTACTAACACCTTCCACAAGGCCTCTATGAGAACCCTATCATACACTGTATCCCAATCCATAAATGCCAAGTACAATTCACTCTCTTTCCCCAAATATTTCACACACAAATTCTTCAAAACAAATACCTGGTCCACACATCCTCAATCTCTCTTTTGCTCACATTGCTCCTCCTAAGCCCATGTATGCCACCATCCTCCCAATCACTACTCTCCTGAACAACTTGCAAGGTCTAATCAACAAATTTACTTACACCTCTGTAATTTGAGCATTCACTATTGTCCCCCTGCGTTTATAAACAATACTAAATATGCAGTCTGCCAGTCCCTAAGCACCTCACCTTGGGCCATATTAACACCAAATAACTTGACTACCTAATCATCAACACTACTACCCCCATATCTTGAGAAGCTTAGCTTTAATCCCTACCACACCTGCCTCTCTGCTTCACTTGACTTTTCTCTTTTCACTAAAACATTTTTCAGAACTAACTCTGCATGTCACCTTGTCCCAATCTCACCACATCCACCATCATATCATCCACCACATTCAACAATCCTTCAAAATACTCACTTAATTTCTTTTTCACCTATTACCACTTCCCCACTTGCTTCCCTCTCTGTTTCATCACAATATTCACCTTCTTCCTGGGCATTTTCTTATTCTCCATAAAATCCCTTGCCCCATCTCTCATCTTCCCACTTTTTCAAACTTCTGCACCTTCTTCTTGACCTAGTGCCTTCTCATGTACACCTCCCAATCACTTTCACTCCTTCCCTGCAGATATCATCCAAACCCCTCTCTTTCCCTTTTGCTTGTAACTTAACTTAATCATTCCATCACTCACTACCTTTTCTCATGTGCCTATCTCCCAACGTCAGTATGCCACACGACACACAAACTCATTGTGAGCAACATTTCTCTATATACCTTGCACTCCTCTACATCTGGGTAGAAAAAATATTTACCATGTATCTCTTGTGGGTCATAAAAGGTGACTACACGGGGCAGGAACAGAGGGAGGAAATCCTCCCTTCTTCCTGTATCATTATTTTCCAAAAGCAGGAAAAGAGGAGTGACCTATAAGAATTCTTTTTTGCAAAACATTAGCCATCTCTTCCTAATGCTACATCACTAAGGAGGGAAACAATTTCCTCTATGCCTAACTCCTTCTGCCTTCGCAAGGTAGTCTCTTTCACATAAACATAAGCACTCCTTAATTTTTCCTTTAAATGCTAAGGTGATTCATAATGCAATACTAACACCTCCATTTGCACTTCCACTTTCACAAACAAACTCCAAAGTATGCGATCACAAACAAATTCCTGGGCATCAAGTACAGAAAATAAGTTTTAGGGATTAGCAAACAGTGTATCTTCGTAAGATTACTACCTGCAAAATAGATATATCTAATGAATTACAGAGCTGTAAACAGATAAACAAGAAATATGACAAGTTCCAAAGCTTAATAAATGATGTACAGTAGCATTACCCTGATTGTGTCAAAGAAGACCTCATTTTCAACAGTGTGTCCTGCATCTTCAAGTCCCCTTTTTAAGATGATGGCAGCATTATGGATGCGATTTGCAATGTTCTTTAACCCAATTGGCCCATGGTAAACTCCAAACATTGCAGACATATTTGCAAGCAATGCCTGTGCAGTGCAGATGTTACTGGTTGCCTTGTCTCGACGAATGTGTTGTTCTCTTGTTTGAAGAGCTAGTCGATATGCCTCCTTGCCATTGGCATCTCTAAAGAATAATTAATTGTTTCATAAAATATCCAGGCCTTTGTTCATAAACCATAGAGATTAAAAGCACAATAATCATACACACAAAGAGAGGAAATGCTATTATCAAAATTTTCTGGAGCTATTTATTTGAACCAATGAGGTACTCAATCACAAAGTTAAGCTAATAAAAAGCATAAATCATTTTCTGTCAAGAAATGTGATCCTAAATATTCAGCAACTGATGTCAAATTCCAGTCCACTGTACATCTCTTTCCGAAGTTCAAACCAATTTACACAGAGTGAATAACAGGCACAAATAATGCCCCACATTTTACTGATGCATTTCCTCAGTTATGTGCACCATCAAAATGTGAACAAAACTTATATGTATTCACTTTACATGCTAAAGAGAGTTTTCAAGGTAAGAGCTATTTACAGTTTACACTTGATCATTCTCTAGGTACTACCTGAAATACCTTTACTCCTTCACCAAGTTTATCCACCTTCCCTGCAGTCTCTGCCTTCCTCATACATTCAGTCATACAGTTGTTAACTTTCACCTGCCTTTCATCAGCTGACAAATATCAAAATAGCTTTCAAGCATATGGCTAAAGAAATATCAAGTAAACTACTTATGTCCTGCATAAAGCCAAAATTAGAATATGCTTTTCAGGTTTGGCCACTGCACAATGAACTCACAGAGAAGGTCCAGAGGATTGCAAAAAAGACTGTAACAGAATTAAGAGCAAAGCTACAGGTAAAGGCTGGAGGCTTTGAATTTACCATACTTGGAAGAGGTGACCTGATCATAAACTTTAAGTTTTAAATGAGATTGACGAAGTGGACAGTGGACAGTACTTTGAGAGATGTAGGGATAGAACAAACCAAAGAACATTACATAAATGAAGTAAGAAACTTGTAAATAAGGATGTAGAGAAATAGTTTTATAATATAAGAAAGGTATGAATAGAAAAGATTTGCTCAGGATATGATTAATGATAACAGCATACATAAATTCAACAGTTTGTATGATAGTAGAAAGTGTTCAAGAGATGGGGCTTCCCACATGAAAAATTCCCTCCCTATCCAATGCAAAGAGGTAACGACATGCTTCCACCACTGTGCCCTTCTAACAACTTCTACATCCTCAGTGGTTTTCATACATTCTATTCTTTATATATACAAGGCTTCTAAGATCAGGAGTGGGTGGAGGTAAGGCCAGAAATCTTCCCCTCCAAAAGAAGGAAAAGAGAAAGGGAGTTTGCAAAGATTTCTTCTCTGAGGCTGTCATCTGTTCTTGATGCAACCTCACTATGGCAGGAAGCAGTAGACACAAAAAAATTACTCTGAAAGATCTATCCCTTAAATTGTTGCTACAGTGTCACCTAAATACAATGTCAGCCCCATATATATTCAAAGGCAATACACAACTAAGGTTTACTGTGGATAAAACATCTGATGCTCTCAGGGTTAAATCATCATACATCTGGTCACTGAGACTAGTGTTTTTAATGGTGTAAGCACCACCAAGCTATCTCAGCATGCCTCGGACTATCTTGAGGAAGGGATGTTCTTTCATTACTCTTTCTGGCTGCCACTTCACTTTGGGCATTTCGTTTCTAGGCACTGTATTTTCTTCCTTCTCTGGTTCAAATTGCTTTGCTCTTACCTTTCTAAAAGCACAAAAATGTGGGTACAAATGAGATTTCTAGGCACAATGAGTGCTCAGAATTTATGATAACATGGCTACTTCCTGCAAAACCTCATCAGTGCCTTGTCTCTTTCAGATCAAGACACTATGGACCCAGAACATGGACCTAGAATACTTCAGAAAACTTGCCAGTTCCATGCCCAGATGTCTTCAGATGGTAATCATGGCCAAAAAAGATATGAAAAAGGACTAGAATGTAAGTGCAACACTGCCTTTGAAAATGTATGAGAAGGCGGACTTTTTTTGTGGATACTTTATCATATCATTTATCTCTCATTTCCAAAGTGCGTATTCTGAGGAAGTGGACTATCTTGAATCTATACAATGAAATTTTGACAAGTACCCTGCCAATTATAATTTCTGCACTTCTTCCCATTCACTGCACTTCTCAGGGCACCCCCACCTCATCGTAAAACATAACTCTTCTTTCAAATTCTGATTTGGCATCTCTACTCACCATCATTCCCAAATTCATATCTTCATGTCTATTCTAAATCCCAATTCTTCCCAAACCAAACTGTCAATTTTTCTCGAACAGAATAAGGTTATTATTTAAAGTGACAATATTCCACCTTCTCCTACACAATACCCCTCCAAAATATTACTCAAATAACACAAAAGCAACAAAAAGATGAACCAACTGCAGGAGGCTCCACTTCATTCCACTTAAATTCAACCATACTCTGCAATCCCTCTACGCAGCACATTACCACATCCATACCAGAGCTGATGTTCGTTTAAACAAAACTCCCAACTCAAAAACTCTAAGACAGTATTCTGCAGTCTCAATTGCACACCATATGATCAGAACTTGTCAAGTCCTTTACTGTTCATCTTATAGCTTTCCAAAGGCCACAAATGCCATTAAACAGTTTTTGCTCTTGCTGCCATCAAATGCCAAAATGAGAACCCGTACAAGTCCAAAGACCAAGCTTTGGAGCAAATACATCTCCAAACTAGAGTCAGGAGGCTGAAAGTTCCCATACATAATCATAAGACATACCATCAACTCAGCAATGCACATACAGCCTTGAGTCAAATACAACCCATGTGTTACAATCTCACTCCTCAGACATCCAACAAAATATCAACAGCTGGTGAGATTGGTTCACTTTAATATGAATCTTCCCAGTAAATCAATCACTGTTCAGTATAAATCTTTGCATTTGTCAGTGTAATCACTATCTGGACAATTTCGACATAAACAAGAGGACAATCAAAAGGCTTGCCCAACTTGTTTCCAAGTTCATTAAAAGTAGGTAACTGGCTTAACATCTGCGAAAGAGTTCGAGGTCTTGAGAATCAGGAACTCATACAAACTACCTTTTCTATCTCCCATTCCTTGCACTTATCAAATTTGCTCTTTGAGTCATTCAATATAGAAGTGGCATATACCCACTGGTGGGACATTCCACAAAACTTGGTCAGATGAGTTTAAACAAGTGCCTTACAATTTTTCCATGCACATGAAAGGTATCCCTGGTTAGCCATCTCGACTCTATTAGAGTATAGCAGTTACTCAGTGTGGACTGATGATAATCAGAGCGTTTTGAGGAGCTGTAGCAACAGCTTCTCTAAACACTCAGATTTTATCATTTTGTCATTCATCTGGTTCACCATACAGTTTTGTAACATTTAAGAGTTTCTCATCCTAATGGCACCTATAAGGTGATGGTGAAAAAATGCATTTTACCAAATTGCCAGTCTTGAAGAGCAACAAGACATTACAGTTCCCTGTGATGATGACTACAGCTACATGCTAGACAGTATAATTGTTCATATCTATTTCCATACTTTGTCACAGTTCCCCACAGTACCAGGATAGCATCAGGAAGAGACAAATAAATGGCACTTGTCTGCTCACAACCACTCTTTAGCTGTGGTACTGTTCATACTATCGTATACATTTTCAGGGGAAGGTGATCATCTGGACACATTTAACCTCTAAAGCAAGTAGATAAAATTCCTGATACTTCAGAAATAAATGTTTTTCAAGTTTTGGGAAAAAATTTCTCTTTCAAAGTAAAATAACATCACATACTAATGGGAAAAATGAGAAGCATATGAAATAGGCTTCGACTTCCCATGGAGAAATAAAAACTTCAGATGGGAGTGTACTGCTGCGATACTCCATTGGCTAGTATTGATATCTCAACCATCAGCTCATTTATATCAAGTTTTGGTATATTTAATATCTTTTTAATGGTGAAGGCTCCAGTCATGGACAAAAGTCCACATCAAGGCCAGGCCTTAACTGAAATAAAGAGAGAATTATGAAACAGAAAAAGAAGAGACAAGGGAAAGTATTTACTGATTACACCAGGACTTCTGGACTTGTCACTAAAGAAAAAATACTGCTCAATATCATCTACATTTAGAAGTCTATCATAATATCCTCTCCACACCATGGCTGAAGGGTAACTGAAGAACTCATGTGTAATTGTTATTCAAGGAGGCCTTAAGCATCTTGTGTCATCATCAGAGATCAACTGAAATTCAACTGATTTACAAGAGGTCTCATATACCGGGGAATGTAGATCTATGTGAGGTCTGGTTAAATGATTAAGATGGGCTTAGGATATGGTGCTACTCGCGGAAAGATTAAGTAGTGAAAAATCTATTTGAAAATCAGCCTCCAGTTTACTGAGCCATTTGCTAAAGGGCTTTGGCAGTCACTAGCTAATTCTAAATTTCTACAGATGTGTGAAGTTCAGTAAAGCCACATCTAAAAAAGCTCATGCTGAAAAGTCTTCCTAATTCAGAGAATTTAATACTGTTACCATATAAGCACCCTACCTTGTGACTCCAATCATTCTCCCTGGCATTAGCCGTACAAAAGGACTCTTGCAAGCAAAGAAGCCAGCGTGTGGGCCACCATAACCAAGTGGAACACCAAGCCTCTGAGATGTCCCAACTGCTATGTCCACATCAAGCTCACCAGGAGGACGAAGCATGGTTAGGGCCAAAAGATCCGTTGCAGAAACAACCATTGTCTAAGAAAGTGAATAAGGATTTAGAAAAAATTCATAAGTACATGTACCATGAAAAATGCATTGCTTGTGATAAATTCATGCATACAAATAAGGTGATTCCTTACACAGGATGCACATCAATCTATGTCTTTACAGTGACAAGAACCCCATTATAATTCTTATTCTTGAGCTTAAAACAAACATAGTACAGTTTTAATTTTAGTTAAGAAAACTGCTGGTCAGTGACAATATACTTATTACAAAGATTATACCTCTAAGTTAAAGCAATTACCTACAGTCTATTACATGCAACTGAAGTCTGGCTTGCAGTTTTTTGTCTAACCAGAATCCAATGTTAACCTGTACAATGATAACGAGCTCGCTGTCATACACAGCTACACAAGCTCGTATATAAAGAAATGCATATGGTAAAATGAGCAACTAGTTTCAATCTGTGGTATCTATCTAAGATCTGTATCATACACAAAAACAGTTCCACAGGGATACTACAGCATCCCAAACTACATTTTAGCAGATAAGATAAAGAACTTTCTTGATATTGAATTCAGAATGGTTAAACTCTTGATGCTTGAATAATGCTTCACATATTCTATCAAAGAGATTTAAAAAAAAGAAACATTTTAATCACTGGAATTGAAACATTAAAGTTTGACACCCATTAATGATATCTAACATCACTTCACTTACCCCATTTGTATGAGCATTTTCAATAACTTGTGAGAAGTCTTTAACTGTCCCCTCTGTGTCTGGATACTGGATAAGTACTGCACAGGCATCACGATTCGAAAAGTCAATATCAAAGACATCACCAACGAGAACTTCCAAACCAAGGGGAATGGCCCGGGTCTGAACTACAGCAAGTGTTTGTGGGTGAAGTTTATCCGACAAATAAACTTTCCTACGTTTGTTCTGCCTAACAGAAAATAAAGCTGTATTAAGGTACTTCCAAAAACCAATTTAACATAATTCAGTTCTGAAATTCTGCTATCATATAGGAAAATATTAATCAAATTATATGACAATTAAAATGAGTGTTTTAAAGAATGGAAAACTGTTCATCTCTGGGGTAGTATTATGTGCACCGAGAGAAATTCTCCAAGATCCTGGACATTGAAAAGTTTTAACCCCCTGCCTCTCACTAACCACCTTTCAGCAGTTACAGCCTTCAAGTCAGTCCAAGCAACTCCTGCTAATAAGCAGCTTCCACTTGAAATGAAATCATCTTCCCACAAACTGACCCACTGGTTGCCTCATAATTCTCAAAACTTGGAAATCACCTTGATAGTGGTTACTATTGGTAAGAGAAAAGTTTCAGAAAGAAAGGGGTATATCTGGCAGGAAAAGTCACCTCGGAAAACTGCTCACTGGACAGTGCCGCACAGAGAAACAATTTCTTTATACTTCAAAACTCACCTTTTTCTCCAGGGGCAGGAAGTCTGCTCACAAGCTGTGAAAGCACACCAACATGGAAGAGGAAGTCAAGAGAGAAGAACTTTTTAACCAACACAAAACTATGACAAAAGCTTTAGGTATCCTCTAGCTCATTAGCACACCTCTATGTCAAAGAAGGTAAACCCAGTGCCATGCAAGGCTGATTCTCAGCAACTGAGGTAAGCTAATATTAGGCAAAGGTGTTAGGGAATGCCAAAGACCTCTTATTAATCTTCTTCATGGAAAAGGCTCTTCACAAAGGCTAGAGCGGAAGCCACCATACTGACATCTAGGACTTAACAATAGCATTTGTCTTAGTCCAAAACAAGATGTTCCATACCGAGAATTTTTGGGTTTCCAGGATGAACAAAAAGGTGCTCCTCTTTTCAGTCGCTGATGACCACAATCAAATCTCAGATTAAACAGTGCAAAAAGCATGATATTCCTTCATGAAGTAATAAATTCAGGGTTAATCAGAAACTTTATCTTTTATGTTTTGTTTATACCAAGAGTCTGGATTGGTCTTACCACAAGACAGCCATTGCAGAAAGAGAAAAGGCTAGGGGAAGAGACAGATCCTTCCTAGCACAGGGCTTAGTCCCCTGTGCCTCACAGTGCAATAATGATTGATTAGTGGACTAAATGGTTCCAACCAGTCCACTATGACCTGGTGATGAATATCTACAAGATGCCCCTACCATTTCTAACCCTGTGAGTGGAACACTTTCTATGAAACAAAGTCATCCTTACCCTAATATCAAACTTTGAAAGCTTATTTGACTACCAGATTGCTAGCCACGATCAATCAGTCAGGCATAAAAAAATTAGAGGCTTGACTGACTAGTGTTTGACCTCAATTGGCACAAAACTGGGGCATGAATCAGTGTTATTACCCTAGGGTAATATTCTTGTCCCTAACTCTGTGCATCCCTTCTGTAAGGGGCTTATTCACTATTGACCTCCAACAGAAAAATAAAACTATCAAGGCACCATTCGAAAATGGGAGGAAGAGGGAGGAAGTGTCACCATAAAAGAAAACAGGAATGCTAAACAAAGTTAAAGTAATTTTGTAACTGTAAAAATATTAAAAACAATTCACAGTACATACATACACTTATCCCTGAGTTACGGGAGAAAGAATTCTACTCCTGTATTCCCTGTGTGTTGTAAAGGCAATTACAAGGGGCAGGATCAGGGGGATGGAAATCCTCCCCTTCTTGTATTTGAATTTCTAAAAGAGGAAACAGAAGGAGTCAAGCAGTGAGTGCTCATCCTCCTTGAAGGCTTAGACTGGGGTATATGTGTGGACATAACCAAGATGAGAAGAGAGGAGAAACAGGTAGTACGTTTGAGGAAAGAAACCTGGGTGTTGTGGCTCTGAGTGAAATGTAACTCAAGCATAAAGCATAAAGGGGAAGAATGGTTGGAAACATCATGGGAGTAAAGTTAGGGGTTGGTGAGAGGACAAGAGCTAAGGAAGGAGTAGCACTACTCCTGAAGCATGAGTTGTGGGAGTGTATGACAACATGTAAGAAAGTACATTCTAGAATGATGTGGGTAAAACTGAAGGTAAATGGCGAGAGGCAAGTGTTTTGGGAGCAGCTGAATGAGTGTGTCAGAAGTTTTGGTGCAAGAAACTTGGTATTAGAGATGGGCAATTTGAATGCGAATGTAAGTCATGTGGCAGTTGAGGGTATAACTGGTGCGCATGGGGTATTCAGTGTTATGAATGGTGAAGAGCTTGTTGAGTTGTGCGCTGAAAAAAGACTGGTGACTGGAAATACCTGATATCAAAAGAGAGATATACACAAGTACACATAGGTGAGCAGGAGACGGTTAAGTGCATTATTAGATTATGCATTAGTTGACAGACATGTAAAAGAGAGATTTTTGGATGTAAATGAGCTAAGAGGAGCAGCTACGGAATATCTGATTACTAGCTTGTGGAGGTGAGGTTGAAGATTTGTAGAGGTTTCAAAAAAGAGGAAAAAATGTCAGGGAGAGTAAGTGAACTTGTGTGAAGAAATATCGGGAGAGATTGAGTGTAGAATGGCAAAAGGTGAGAGCAAATGAAGTGAGGGGAATGGGTGAGGAATGGGAGGTATTTAGGGAGGTAATGATGGCATGTGCAAGAGATGCCTATGGCATTCAAAAGATGGGAGGTGGGCAGATTAAAATGGGTAGTGAGTAGTGGAATGAAGAAGCAAAGTTGCTAGTGAAATAGAAAAGAGAGGCGTTTGGACGATACTTACAAGGAAGGAGTGCGAATGACTGGAAGATGTATAAGAGAAAGCAGCAGGAGGTCAAGAGGAAGGCACATAGGGTGAAAAAGAGGGTAAATGAGAGTTGGGTGAGAGAGTATCATTAAACTGTAGAGAGAATAAAAAGATATTTTTTGGAGGAAGGTAAATAATGTGCAAAAGACAAGAGAACATATGGGAACATCGGTAAAAGGAGCAAAATGGGAAGTGATAACAGGTAGTGCTGGAGTGAGAAGGAAATAGAGTAAGTATTTTGAGGGATTGTTAAATGTGTTTGAAGATAGAATGGCAGATGTAGGGTGGCTAGGTCGGGGCAGTATGCTTAGTGAAAGAGTCATGGAGAGTGGTTTGGTGAAGAGAGACAAAGTGGTAAAAGCCTTGCAGAAGATTAAATCTGGCAAGGCGGCGGGATTAGATGGTACTGCAGTTGAATTTATTAAGAAAGGGGGTGACTGACTGTATTGTTGAGTGGCTGGTAAGGATATTCAAGGTATGTATGGATAATGGTGAAGTACCTGAGGATTGACAGAATGCATGTATAGTGCCACTGTATAAAGGCAAAGGTGATAAAGGTCAGTGTTCACACTACAAAGGCATAAGTGTGTTTAGTACATCTGGAAAATTAAATGGGTGAGTATTAACAAAGAGTGGAGCAGTGTGGTTTCAAAAGTGGTAGAGGATGTGTAGATCAGGTGCTTGCTTTGAAGAATGTGTGTGAGAAACAGAAAGACAAATGGATTTGTATGTAGCATTTATGGATCTGGAGAAAGCATATGACAGAGATGCTTTGTGGAAGGTCTTGAGAATATACGGTGTGGGAGTTAAGCTGCTAGAAGCAGTGAGAAGTGTTTATCAAAGGTGTTAGGCATGTGTACGTGTAGGAAGAGAGGAGAGAGATTGATTTCCAGCGAAGGTCGGTCTGCAGCAGGGGTGTGTGATGTCCCCATGGTTGTTTAATTTGTTTATGGGTGGAGTAGTGTGGGAGGTACATGCAAGAGTTTTGGAGGGAGGGCAAAGTATGCAGTCTGTTGGGGATGAGAAAGCCTGGGAAGCAAGTTAGTTGTTGTTCACCAATGATACAGCACTGGTGGCTGATTTGAGTGAAAACTGCAGAAGTTGATGACTGAGTTTGGAAGTGTGTGTGAAAGGAGAACGTTGAGAGTAGATGTGAATAAATGCTGGGTTGAGGGACAAGGTAATTGGGATATATGTTTGAATGGAGAAAAATTGGAGGAAGTGAAGCGTTTTAGATATCTGGGAGTGGACTTGGCAGTGAATGGAACCATGGAAGTGGTAGTAAGTCATAGAGTGGGGGAGGAGGCAAAGTTTCAGGGAGCAATGGAGAATGATTGGAAAGAGAGAATGTTATCTCAGAGAGCAAAAAATGGGTATTTTTGAAGGAAAAGTAGTTCCAACAATATTATATG
>JAYMFT010385024.1:0-20209 GCA_038088735.1 Panulirus argus | reverse complement strand
TATATATATATATATATATATATATATATATATATATATATATATATATATACTAGCTGTAGTATCCAGCGTTGCACGGAAGAAAAGAAAATAAGTGTATTATCAATTTGAAAAGCAGTTATAGTATTTATTTTAAATAATTCCTTGTAAAGTCCTAAAAAACTACGGTTTTTCAACGGGCAATAATACTGCTCTATAGGTATGAAATATCTTAAGGCAGGTGTGTCGTTTTGCTGGCCAACGGTAAGATAAGACTTCGTCCAAGGAAATCCTTTAACTGGATAACATAGGGAAAGATGGGAGGCACCCCTTCGTTTATAGTGCTTGAGAAATATTCTTCAGACTGTGTGGATGCACGAATCTAAAATATTCGAATAAATATCTGAAACTGCTAATGGAATGAGGAACTATATTTTCTTTGGCTTTATATGTCTCTTTAGGTTGAACAATACGTTTCATTGACAAAAATATTATCTGAGAAATGAATGAAGGATGAACTGAGTTTTCTAAATTCAGCGATGCTGATGAACTTATGGAGTCATTAAAGAGAATCATTTAAATTCTTTCAGAACTGACGCTGACCAGTGGGGACTAAAGCTTACCGTAGACATTGTGGCCGGTCTCACTTGTAACTTTGTGTGCTTCCTTAGTTGACTGGGAGAGAGAGAGAGAGAGATACAGAGATTCAGATATGATTAACTATGATTAGATTTTCAAAATCTACTACTAACAGTTACCCTAACCCTAGTAACTTTAGTAAGGTGAGACTTACTAACGTTAAGCCTCAGAGTGACCCATGAGGTTATGAGCCTAACTCTACTCGACTAGCACACTAAATAACGTGCTCCCAAGCACTCCTATCTGGGAATGTATTTATCTCTGTTGTTATTTATTGTTGAAATCCCATTCACGTCTAAATTTATATCTATTATAATGTTCAAATGGGATGTCATTTGGTCTATGCGATTTTAATGCTTCCAAAATGTAGGGTTATATATTTTTTAAACAGTGTACCACATCACCACAACTCAACAGATGGAAATATCTCAATGTGTCATTTTTGTTTAAAGTTCTCATGGGAAGAGCATACGCAAAAATATCATTACTTTTCTTTATTCAAGAAATTAGCATATATATATTCATTCCACGAAATCATTTGGATATATTTATCGTTGTGTGTTATCCCATTATCGTTGAACACTACTCGGCTGACCACACTCCCGTTGCAACGGTTCAGGACAATGAGAAGCGAGACAAAGGTAAATACAATGGAAAACAAAGGAATTCTAACAATAGACCATATGGGTCCTTTCGAGGCTGTTTGTAAGAGTGGAAGATATCAGAAACTCACAGATGAGCCTGGTAAAAGTAGAAAGGCATGCAGATAATTCAGAGGTAAACCTGCAAACTGTGAAAAGTGACTAAGTTTGAATCCATCAAGACTTCCATGTACCTTGCATAATGCATGGAGTTTACTTACAGTTTGAGACTCAAACAAACAGTAGTCACTACAAAGAAAACTGGATACATTAGCTCAATATAGTTTTGTGTTGATTATAAGATGTGCCTTGAGGACAATAGGGAGGTCTGTCCACAGGAGTAGAATGGTATGAAAGGGGCTCTTAAGATCCACAACTTCTCAGTTTCGTGCTTCTCTCCAATGACGAAGTGGATCAGAAATTCCCCCAGCCTGAGACGAAATCAACGAGGTCATTTCGAAACCTTAAATGCATCCTCTTTGCACCTGCATCAGTATTGACCTGCAGTTGAAATGAGGCCCAAGCAAAGCGCTCAGGGATTACCCTCCTCTCTTGCTTTCGTCGACAGGAGTTCTTTCCCCTCTCCAGGGGTTCAACATGTAACCTCAGGTTACGGGCCGGAAGCGTGTGACCTTGGGCAGGGCTGATGGGCGAGGCAGATGTGGAGGTGCTGGCCACTGCTGGGGCCGTCCCGGCACCGGCACACCCTCCAACGGCCAGGTTCTCCGGTCAACAGGCGCAACACATTCCTGCATGGACGATGAGTCAGAAAGAATGAGTAATGAATACCTTATATGATGAGATTTACAGCGCACACTTGCAGCGAGTGTGCTTAATGGATATGCAGTGAGTATAAAAAAATGAAACTTAAAGACAGCCTTAATTCATATTTATCATTTTACGTGTTACTTTATTCATATACAGCTAGTAGGTATGTAAAAAGCTTTGTAATGCTGTCAGGACTTAGTATGATGCTTATTGTAATAAATTGTACTGTGGCAGTGAAAATGTAATCGTTGGTAACAGTCAGTAACAAGCAGCGTTTGTCAAACAGCCACTGAATTGACTGTGGGGAGTGTGTAAACAATTTTACTTAACAAGGGATCCTGCTCAAACAGTTGTTATACTTCCCAAAGGTGCATCGACATCTTTTCGTGGTGGTTTGACTATTTTGGTAGTCGAAAGTCAATTAACAAGACTTCTATTTAAAGGTTTAGAGGTGGGTTACCGTCACTGATCCCAAAATAATGACGTCCAATACCATATCTATTTACCAAATGTCATTCAATTTTTGTGATTTGATTAGTATCCATAAAGCTAACTTGAGTATGAATCAGATACCAATTCTTCCTATAAATGCCGTGCATAGATGACGCCGAAACACAGTTACCGTTAGAGAACTTGGTGATGCACAGTTGTGTCATTAATGTTACTAAGCCATAAGATAACATATTTAGATATTCTCACCTGCTCCTTTCCAACAAGGCTCTGTCCTCCAGTTGGGTGATAGTGTCTGGCAGCGCGGCGCCTAAGGTCTCCGGCAGCGCCAGTGTAGCCAGACCAGCCACCACAGACGCCACCCCGAATACGACTGATGGCGCCCACGAATACCTCGACCCCTAGTACCAACCAATACTAGCGATTAGTGACGTTACCAGTTGCAGATGAGTGTGTTCAACTGTCCTGAAGGTTTTATGAGTTGCACCTATAACAGAGCAGCGGCTATGCTAAATATGTTTACGATAATGAGGGAAGCTGCAACATCTGAAGGGGGCCATTGTCATATGCAATCAGTACAAAGGAATCTACTTCAGAATGTATGGTCGACATTCCTTAAAGACAAAATCCTAAACCGCGATTTGCGTGACTTTAAGGAAAGAAAGGTAGGTAATCTCAAGTACACTTTTAAAAAAGTGCATTTACGCAGAAAAGGAAAAATTAAGCAGTCCCCAAATATTGAGTGATCTGGCAAAGGACCCTTGCTAAGGAGGCATCAAGTCCCGAGTGATGAGGTAATTCTGAGGAATCACTTAGTACTGACTAATGGAGGAGCTGTGATGGAGAATTGTCCCTCCAGAGAGCAGTGAAGGGACTGACGTACTTAGTGATAAAGGGATCATTGTTGAGTATTTTGAAGATACTGGATGAAGAAGGGCACCACGGCACAGGACTCACCAGGTACTCTGTGATGAAGGGAGAGGCCATGGAACCCAGGCGGGACATCATAAAGGCAATGCTGGTGCCTCGGATCCTCACTTCCGTCGGGAAGAGCTCTGACGAGTAGAGGGCCAGGACCTGGAAGGCTGAGGTGATAGTCATCTTGCCCAGCATGGCCAGCGTCACCACCACCCACAAGCACCCTGGAGGGAGATCAAGCTTGCTCTCAGATGCCGCTTTACACCCATGACCCAATAATACTGGACAACTTTCCCCACAGCCAGTGAGAGCTGTCATTTGGGAGTGTTTTCTTTGGGTGTTGGCAATACTCGACAAACCTGATATTGTACAAACTTTCGTACACCGATAACTCGTTCAACTGGAGAGTGGTTTTTATCTTTGACGAAGGACAGTTACTAGACAAGCTGTTGAATACAGTAATGAAATGTAGCAAATGCTTGTATTTATGACAGTTTTTATTGTCGCACAGGTAAATCATTCATCACACTGTTTAGGGTGGAAATATTTTGTCAAGGTAATCCGAACATTCAGGTATGTTGGCCAACATGAGCCTCGCTAATTTAGCACACCTTACTGGGAACGTGTGCTAGAAAGTCTTTGCAATGTAAATCAAGGACACATTTCTTAACAGATAAACATGCTGAATCGTGTGTTCGTGTGTCAACTGATCCTGTGAATCAGGTGGGCATGATTCCTTCACCATGTTAGTGACAATCACGACTCTTGTGTCATTCATTTTACTAATCGTTAAAGAGGTTAACAGGCAGTTAGTTTGCAGGCAGTTTGCGTTAGGTAGGTACACCTTTCAGCACTTTCTTGGCTGCTAGTGCCGGAGGAAAGAGGATTCAAGAGTACCACCGGCAAGCCGAAGTTGTCTGTTTTGCGGGTTGTTTGTTCCAGGTTGGTAGGCACATTAACTGTAGTTCTGCATCTGGATACTAAACAACTTATTGGCTCTTAGTAACAGGTAGGCACCTCACGTACAGACGATTTATAAAGCTGTTAGTGGCCGTGCACTTCATATGCAGACGATTAATATAGCTCTTAGTAGCCGTCATGTGTGTGTTCCTTCGAGCGTAGGGAAGCCTGGCTGACTGACCTTGAGGTATGAAGGGGAGGAAGAGAAGCACGACGCCGCTGAAGAAGAAGAAGAATATGGTCGGGGCCTTCCTGCCGCAGCGGACCACCACAGGCACCATGAGCGTGTACGCCGGCACCTCCACCAGGCCCATGAGCACCATGTACACGAAGGGATCCTTGCTGAGGTGGTCGCCGCTGAGGGAGACGCCGTAGTACACCATACCTACCACCAGGTAGTTGACCAGCATCCCTACCGTTATGATGCGCAGCCGAGGCGACCTAAAACGAATCCTCCTCCTTCAATATATATATATATATATATATATATATATATATATATATATATATACGAAGTTTTGGTGAATCAACCTACTTTTCATATATGTATTACGTTAAACAAGAATAACTCATGAATACTTTAAGAGATAAGCAAGGAGAAATGGCTGGATTGCTTTGAATCACATTTACATCCATCATGAACCATCGCCTGAACTGATGACCCTGGCGTGCCCTCCCAGTGCTCTACGTGCGTCTCTGTCACGCAGTCGTGGTCAGCGCAATGCCATAAATGTGTTACCTGTGTTGCAGCCTCGCTCCCTGGGGACTTTTGGCAGTGTTGCTGGGTCTGCTGATAGGTTATGTGTTGAAGAAAGCGTCGAATTAATCGTATTTTACCTAATGCTGACAAATGACTCCAATTGCCAGTTCAGTCGGTTCTTAAAGTCAGAATTAAGTCTGGATTGTCGCCCGTCATGAGTCGTACGAAGGCCGAGATGTTGTAATTTACGTGGAGTCAAAGGTTCTGGTGGGAATGTCCATCCTGGCGTAGATCAGCTAGTACTCCCATATGGCTGCATTCCGGACGCCTTTTAACGGAAATATTCCCTCATAGGCTTATCCGGTCAAAACTAACCTCTCTCCCTGCTTCCCACAACTTGTACGGCGTGAAGGCACTGCAACAGTATTCTCTCCATTCCTCACCTGAACAGTATGAAGGCACTGCAGCAGTATTCTTTAAACAGTGACTGACCGACGCAAGCGTCGCCTCTGCCAGCCGCACCCGTCCGTACCTGTAGCGTAGGAACATAAGATTTAACACGCCCACCACGGAGCTTATAGTGATATACACTACATATTCTTTAAAATTTATATCCGAAAAACTTCTTTAAGATATCTCATCTAATGTTATAGATTAACTAAACATAACATAAAAAACAACAATATTCATACGCTTACTTATATCAAGTTAAACTGTTGTCTGCAGTGAATTACTGCATTATGATTAATGACTTTCCGCACTGACTCCAGTCTTATAAAGAATTTTGCCATTCACATTTACACATACAAAAAAAAAAAAAAATAATGCGGTAAACAGTATATATTCGGTATCCTGCCCGATCCGCACTGTAATCACCGAATCCAGTCCTTCTCTCGCGAAGCCTATCTATCCTCCCGAACCTTCCCCTGTTTTATCAGATTTTTCATCTCCCTTTCGTTCTACATCACTCCGTCCATTTTCGGAAATACATATATGTCTTTATATCAACAGTTACTATATAATATTGTAGGATATATAGCACAGAGAACATTATTATCGAAATTAGTCCTTTAGATGTTGCGGTACCATGACAGTAAGGCCAAACAGGTTTTTTTCTTCAAAGGCTGCAGACGAACCTCATTCTGGCTCTCCCTGATGATCTGGTTGATGCGGTGTGGGGGCTGGAGGTCTACTTTGTTCCAGCGGGCGGCCCTCTGTAGCACGGAGAGGGCATGACTGTGGTAGCCTCGCACCACCAGCCATCTGGGGGACTCGTCCAGCAGCCTGACACAAAATGCATTGCATACTTATTAGTATTACGCTTAAATACTTAAGACGATACATTTTAGAAAAATATAATAGATAATTCTAAGGATTTTAATTGTAATTTCAGTTCTGTGTAGTTTCTACGAGGTTATTTCATTGGTTATACTTTTTATATTTTCTAGATTATATATTATTCGTTGCTTTTGTTGTTTTTTTTGTTTTTGAAGATTTTTATTTTTTCTGTGTTGTAAAATTCACAAGTGTTTTGTATTATCTATCATGTAGTGGCATCGCCAAATGAAATGAGTTTTATGGTTCGTTGTATTAATTTATTTTTGTTAAAATCCGTCGAAATGGAATTTTTACTCATAGTCATCTCAGATGGAAAAAAATTAGATATTTGTAGACCTGACTCTTAGAAGTGTCAAGAAGGTTTTAGGTAAAGGAAATACTAAAGAAGGAAGCGAACTCCACAGCTTCGCTGCTTGAGGAAAGAAGTGGGCAACATAACGGTCAATCCTCGTGTGGCTGGTCCCCACACAGAATCTATAGGAAGCAGCAACCAGGCGCGTATCACTCAGGCCACAAGAAAGATGAAGGAAGAGCTACCCCAATGAGGTTTATAGAAAATGATATTGATCATGTTTGGTTAATAATGATAACTACGCATGGAACATACCCATGGAACATAGATGCCAAAAAGTTTGTTATGACTGCTAGTGTATATTTCATACCAAAAAATTTATAATGAGACATCGGACCTTCCATTCAATCGTTGTGAAAATACTATGCAAACGAACCACAGAAGCTCATGGACAAGAACCTGTTGACTTGAAAAGAGAGAAAAAAGAAGAAAAAATGGAATGGTATTAAGTCGAAACTCACAGGAGGGTTGGGAGGAAGAAAATGCAGAGGAGGGAGACGGCCAGCTGGAGCCAACGCCAGTCTCGGATCAAGTAGGCTGCGCCGCCCCACGCCATGGTGCCCAGCGCCCACGGCAGGAAGAGCACGATGCCCAGCACGGACCTCACCCTCGGAGACGACACCTCCATTGCTGTGGGGTGGTTATTAAATATATCGTAGCCATAACTTGTACAGAGCTGAGCTACTCAGTAACCCTGGTTAGTGACATTAGTACATTACGGTCAACACATTTTTTAAAGTAATTAAATCATATCATCTCCAGGAAGAGAGGAGAAAGAAAGAAATATATGTAACGTATGGTGGTTTTTAGACTCTTAAATTTCACATTTCCATATGGGAGGGAACCTTTGACTTGAGCTGTCCCAATATCTGACAATTATGATGGAGAGTCGGTCTCACAATGTGTCGAGTTATCAGCAATTTACATTTCTCTAATGTGAAATGATATATTTGGAGTTAATAAAGTAAAAATACCAGTTCTTGGTTGGCACATCAGCGTGCCCCTACAGAGGGACAAATCTGGGTTAACTCGAGCCGAGTTACAAGCCGTTGTCTGGCGGTACTTGTCAGAGTTGTGGTGCTTTATGTCGACCGAAGTTGGTACCCAGATATTTACCAACCAGAAAGTGAATGTACGGCTGGGTAATGTCATGCGACGCTAATTTTTCCGTCACAGATTTTTCTCTTAGAATCAGTTGCTCAGTGAAGTTCAGTAAAAATAAAGACACAATAAATGTCAGAGATTGATGGTAAACTTAAAAGATATATCGTTCGACTTTGAGCACTTTATTTGCTCTTCAATTTTAAAGTTGGGGGTAACAAATAGTCGTTTTCTTAAAGTTTAGATGTGACAGAAAACTAAAATGAGAGGTATAACTAAATAACTTTCATGAGACTTAATTTTAGTGATGGTTAACATAAGTGTTATTACAGGAGAGAGATTCTAAGATTTCAAAGTAAATTAGATGCTCAGTAGGCGTTATTGTCATACTTAACATAGGTTTAAGGATTAATACCCTGAGGAACATTATTCTTATCAGTTAACACAACGACATAGAAATCTTGTCACAATTTCTCAAAATCATACCTAGAATGTAGCCGGTCTTCATGATGGTGGCGTGCATGGTGCCCAGCAGGAAGCGGGAGATGAGCAGGGCGGAGAGGGTCGGCAGCCAGCAGGAGCCAACGGCGATGACGAAGTACACAAGCGACCCTATGGTGATTGTCGGCCGCCTCCCGTACCTTGTGTGTTGGGGACGTGAAATGCTTATCTGATGCCATGGAGGCCAGGGTGTCTACCTTGTACACTACCAGGCTAGCTAGCGTCTACACCTGGTGCTGTGGGGGCTATAGTCTATACCTGGCACAGTGGGGGTTATAGTCTGTACCTGGTGCAGTTGGGGCTATAGTCTATACGTGGTACAGTGGGGGATAGAGCCTGTACACTGAACAGTGGGAGATACGTTCTCTACGTGGTTGAGTTCAAGATACTGAAGTGGGATCACCAAGTAAATCCATTTAGATGTTGATAACTGATGTTCGGGTGTTTGTTAAGCGCCAAGGGAACAGAACGAGTGTAGGCCAGACACATCTTACAGCTGGTTACTTCAGAGTCTGCAGTACAGGGAACCTGACCAACTTGGCTCAGGGATGAGCATAGGCTGCCTTCCTTAAAGGGATGGATAGAGCTAGAATGCAGGATTCCAACGCTACAAGGAGAGAGAGGGAAAGAAGCAATGACTCACTTGTCTGCTAGAAGGCCATTGAGCGGAGAGCCGACCAGGACCCCGAACATATAGATGCTAGTGTAGGTAGCTCGCAGGTACTCTCTCCCGCACACCAGTTGGTACTGTCCAGGTAGAGTGACAGTGCAGTTAGAAACTACCGTCCAGGTACAGTAAATCAAGAAGTATAGCCACAGATATAGCCATTGTAACAATAAACTCATGAGACCTTTCCAAGCTGTAGGGATTTTAAAGTTTCATCGTTCTCTGCTTCGCTGGCTCGCATGGGGCCAACCATGCAAGACTTGCCTCAGAGGTGACGGTGGAAGTGAAGATGGAATTGTCGAAGGACCAGTGCTTGCAGGGTCGCTTGATGGTTTCGCCTGTCTCTCTGTTCTTCTCTAGGTAATCACACGACCCTCTGCAAATGGGACTCTGTTACTCCTCTTTCCCTTCTCTCTTTCCCTCTCAAAATATTTGCACACTAAAGAAAAATAAGCAAAACTAACTCAACTGACCCCATGAAACTGTAATCATTATCGGGAACACTGGGGGTGTGTGGACGAAGGTACTGACTGTCTGGAGAGGTGGGTGTTGAGGAAGGTGAAGGTGGTGTTGGGGTCGTGCTCGTGGGCGGAAGGCAGGCACTCGAACTCCTGGTTGGGCGTCAGGAAGGCCCCAGCCAGCGTGTGGTACGCTGGGAGCGAAACGCCTGCAAATAGATGGTCCTTGTTGTGATTACTTTGTCTATTACAGTGGTAGATGTTTTTACAGGTACTGCCAATGAAATATATCTTCATAAATCCTCTTAGTGTTAGATATTTATAGATGTTTAAACACATCTATAAATCCTATTAGTGTCACAGAATAGAAATCTAGGCACTGACGGATGCTCATGGGGATCCTGATGGTGATTGGTGTTTATAGTTGTTGAGTAAACACTGTATGGAGCAGTCATGGCAGAGGTCTCTGTAAACACCGTTGCTTTGGTGGACACACATAAGGAGGGCCTTTGAGTGGATGATGTTTACAGAGGTACTGACAGTGGTGGTTGTTTACAGAGGTACTAAGGGTGGACGATGTTTACAGAAGTATTAACCGTGGCAAACACCTATAGAGGTACTAGGTAGTAGATATTTACTGAGGTGCTAATAGTAGCAGATGTTTACAGAGGTACTAATAGTGACAAATGTTTACAGAGCTACTAACAAATGTTTACAGAGCTACTAACATCATGAGATGTTTACGAAGTACTAAAATTGGTAGATGTTTACAGGGGTATCAGTAATGGCAGATGTTTACGGAAGCACAAGGAGTGGTAGATGTTTACAGAGTTACTAACACTAGCATATGTTTACAGACGTACTTACTGTGTGTGGCATATTTTTACACAGGTATTAACAGTGTCGTAGGAAGTAGCACAAGTGAGGTAGTTCCAAAACGGGTGTAACTCACAGTAGGAGAGAGCCAGGTAATGTATGATGTTCCACCTGCCTGTGCCCAGCTGGCTCAGAAGACCGTCTAGCTTACTCCCCATCTCGCCTTCACTTCATCACCTGCGAGAAAGACACACAACCGCTTACACTGTGACATTTATGTAGCTGGCTATTTTGGCTATACTCTTCATAGTATATCTGGCATTAGTTTTAGGCTCATGGTTATTCTTTTGACTCAACCAGCTATATCATTTTTTGACCCCCTCGTGAATATGCATAAAGTGGTAATCGTTCCTCTTTTCTCAGCTCAATGTCTTACACTGTTACTTTCTCAGCTCAATGTCTTACACTGTTACGCCCATAAGTTATGCTATTATTTGAAGTTTTTGCTTATGAGTGAAAGATCAATATATATATATATATATATATGTGTGTGTGTGTTAGGGAAAGATATGCTCACCAGCTACCTGGTTCCTGGAGTCTCCCACTGGTCTGCAGTATTGCCAACCGTCGTCGCGAGCGGCACGAACGCTTGTCGACCCTCCCAACACCAGAGCCTCTCGCACCTCACCTCTCTACGGTTGCTGGCAGACTGACGGACGTCATCTTGATAGAGATACAGCTTTTAACACCTACCGGTGGAGCCGCCAAGCGGCTGCTGATGATACTATAAGTTATGCGGATTGTTAGTTCTTACTTCAGAATCCATGACTGAACATGAAATCTAGAGATCATGTGGCATCTAAGATAAATCTTTGATGGATTCAGCACTTGTCGTATGAACCCCCAGCATCCTTCCCTGGAAACTTTAGAGAGTAGTCTATGATCCTTTCGTTACCCTACTGGTTATATCTGAACAGTTTTCGAGCCTGTCCTGTTTTTGCTTTGGTAAGACATTCAGTGCTTCATTGCAGATAAATTTCAGGAGTATCCAGCTTAAATTAGTGACACTCTAGGTTTTCAGTATTCAGAAAAAGTTTTCTTGATTGGATATGAGGCTTTTCCAACACCATTGGTTTTGCCTGTCATCATGTACCTCAGATCATTAGAACAATATTGTTCTTATCTTACTGTTGGGGAAAACGTATATGTCTGGCTGCGTTCATGTCTCCCTCACGACGCATGGGCGTGGTGAGGAGAGGGGCACTGTTCCATCCCCTGCCAGCCAACAGTCAGTGAGTCACCGAGATGTGTGTGTGTTATGAGCTTGTGGCTTTATGGTCACTGCGGATGCCAGGAGACGCCCATATGCATGGATTGGTAACTAAGCCTGCAAATGTTCCGATAAACATTGCTAACGAGTCCTGGCATAACCCAAACTAATTTAGTATTTGTTATACTGCTAAAGTTCCGATAAACATTGCTAACGACTCCTGGCATAACCCAAATTAATTTAGTATTTGTTACAAGAAAGGTTTAAATTTTTATGGTATTCGCTAGACAGTGGGACTTTGGGAGAGATTGGGTATTACCGTCTTGAGACGAGATTATGACTGAGGCATTAGGCAGGCAGCACGTACCTCATACTGCCTTTCTTGTTTGATCAGTGGCTAAAAGAAAATTGACAGAAAGACAGACGCAGATACGTGTACAGTTGTAGGAGGGCTGGTTCATTAGTGTGGATGTATGTGTGGAAGGGGTTGGCGAGCTGCGCTAGTCGCTCTGGGAATTAATGTGTCGCCAGGCCGCGCGGCCCGGGGGGCTGTTGCCAGGGTAGGCTGGCCACGCACGCCCTCCCTCACCTCCGATGCCCAGGGTTCTCGGCAGGGTGTGATGGTCTCCTAGCCAAGGTCTCTCTATATCGTCTCGATGATACCATCTCAAGGCACGACAGGAAAACTACCTCACAGAATTCATAATTACATTAGTATATATGTAATTTTTGTCAACTGTGTAGAAAATAATTGGAAAAGCTGAATTTCACATTATGAGTTTAGGGAAAGTAAATCTCATTTTATTTTCAATATGTTATATAGCGGTGAAGATGTACTGTGTTTGACATGCTTTCATGTTTATTCAGAAATGTTACTGTCATCGTAATGCACCCATCAATATATAACCGTAATACACCTTCATTCATCTCAGTTCATGTTGAATATATGATACTACCACATGGTGAAACTAAAAGTATATTGTCTGGTAATTAGAATGTATATAATGGTAGTAGTGCTAGGCGCCAGAGGAGCGAGGTGACTGACTATCTGATGAGGCAGTGTCCGCCGAGCGTGTCCTTGATACGAGGGACCAGGTTAGGCCAAGAAGGCTTGGCAAGTCTTAACGCTTTGATTCCCTAAAATCTTGCCTATATGAAATCTTCATTTGATCAAATTCCATATTTTTAATATATAAAACAATGGCAGGATATTGAGCGTTTAAATGATACAAGATCAAGAAAGGAACTTCATTGCTTTATTACAGAGTCGTCTCATACATAACTTGTAATGCTAGGCTCTTTCTCCGCCACACTTCTGAACATGAACTATAGGTATATTTTTTTTAAATGCTAGGCTCTTTCTCCGCCACACTTCTGAACCTGAACTATAGGTATATTTTTTTTTAGTCTTGTTAGCTGAGACGGCACGGGCAACTGAGGCCCTGATCAAGGCCATCCCATTAACGCTATATATATATATATATATATATACCCTAGCCTAAGCCAGGTACCCATTTTATCGACCAACCCTAAGGGGTGGATGAACAGCTGGGTTGACTATGGACCGAATTTTCCATCTAGATTTCATTTGTTTTATTTTCGTTTTCATACTAGAAGGCTACTATCACTGTCGGTCACGATAATAATAATGAAAAAAAAAGGCGTGCCTTCAAGTATAATAAGCCAAGCAAGATTCATCGTCTTAGTAAGAGTTTTTGGAAAACGAATGGCGGGATTCTTGGAATTGTGGCGTTTAGCTGCGGATACGGAGAGGCGAGCAGCAGACGGCGCCAGATTGTTTGGTTTAAGGTGAAGCCCGCAGGAGATCTTGTAAGGCCTGCACATCGTTGGGTGGATTGCCACAGGTTCCTTTATCCTCAGGGATGTCCAGTCCTTTCATCTGTATACCCGCTTTGCTGTGGGATGAGAAAACAAGATTAAAGTTTTGCCGTTAGTGAACCATCTGTTGATGCACTAGATTTTCGGGTCTAGCTTTTTTGCTGATACAGCCATCCTCCATGACCCCCCCCCTCCCTTACCATTAAGTAAATCCTGACAGTTATGTTATGGGTCATATTCTTCATTTATCTTCAGTTACTAGGTTTTAGGGCCAATAGGATTACTCCAGCGTAGCCTACGAATATAACGTTACGATGTCCCTTCGAAAGGGAACTTCGTTATTGAGATAATATCTCCGCGTGTGGCCTGTCTTCGTCTGCTGTTCTGCAGTGTGACAGAGTAATCATATTATTTTGCTTGCATATAAACGAAACGATGTGAGAAATAACGCTGAAAGCATCTGCAAGAGATACACGAGGAAGAACAAGGCCATTTCCGAATATCATGCTATAACGGAAGGTTCCTCTGGTCATTGTTCTGTACATATAACTCTTACTTCCCGAGATGGGCGGGAATTTACTTCATGCATCAGTAACCCATTACATAGTCAGCCTCTTTAGCATCGGAGGTTCTAGGAAAGCATACTTTAGAAAAGATAATATTGAGCATACACACAGGGGGAAAAAATTCAGTACTCTGTGGGTAAGAAGGGGAAACACGATCCTTTTTCTGGAACAGAAACGCTTAATCACTTTGTGTCACATTCCCAAATGTTAAGTGTCGTATATCGCTTTACTCACAAGTTTGACAGTAAACCTGAATTGCAGGAGTTGGGGGAAAAATACTCACCTACGGCTAGTTACTTGGTCTTCAAGTTTGGCGATGGTGTCTGGCAGCGCAACCCCGCGCGTCTCCGGCAGCGCCATTGTTGCCAGACCCGCGACAACAGACACGCTCCCGAACATTACTGACGGTCCCCACGGATACATTGGCCCCTGCCGATAAATACTTCTGGTTAGTGGGGCTTGAAAGTGTAGCTTGCGATTTATGAATCCAACAGTATATAGTATTTGTCATTTAGTGCATGCTCAAAGAGTGTGGACTTGCCAGATAGTCGTTGACAAAGGGGGACGCCATGGAGCCAATGCGGGACATCATGAGGGACGTACCCATGCCACGGGTTCGCACCTCCGTCGGGAACGCCTCGGACGCATGCAAGAAAAGTATGTTGAACACGGAAGAGATGCTCATCTTGCCAACCATAGCCAGTGTCACCATCAACCATCCCGTTCCTGGGGAAGATGGAACTATAATTATTAGCATATATGACTCTAGTGGTTCCGTGCACAATTGTTAAATGTGGATACACTGTCCTATATGATCTAGTGGGGAGACTACAGTAGTTTTTCCTTGCAAGCTATTCCTTGCAGAGTCGATTTTTTCTTTATCTAAATGTAAGAAGGTGAGATGCATGTGACCGCTGTGAATGGAGATATTCCGGGAGTACCCCTTTATGTAAGGAATAAATGCCCAACTTGAGTACGAGATATCCTCTCTGTATTCTGTATGTTTGAAGAACTAAAGTTATACGTGGAAGGAAATGTTACAGGAATAGAGTCCTACAACTTCGCTGTGTGTCCCTAGGTAAGAAGGTATCATTGTGGTAACTCCTCGTAAGGCCGGTCTTCAAACAAAAACCGTGGGAAGCAGCATTGTCGAAGGGAGGAAAAAAAAATAGAACCTAAACTAAGGATGCGCTACCAAACTGTTATAAAGGTAAACCTTCAAGTGGCCTTACTTGCATTTATGAAGGGTAGAGCCAGGAGCACAACGCCGCAGAAGAGGAAGAAGAAGACGTTGAGCGACCGTCGGCCGTAGCGCGTCACTACGGGGATGATGAGGCTGTTGCCGGGCACCTCCATCAGACCCGTGAGCGCCATGTAAACAAAGGGGTCCGTGCTGAAGTAGTTGCCGCTGAGCGAGAGCCCGTAGTACACCATGCCCACCACCAGGTAGTCTACGTACATCACCAACGTTATCAACCGCAGCCGAGGTGTTCTGGAGACAGACACGAACGCACATTGCTCTTATTAATCCAGGTCCAGCAACGCGTTTTTGTATGCAAGAAAATGATGGTTTATCCTGAACGTGCTTACTATAGTCGGTCATTAATCAGCATACAGTATATTTTTGGTATTTCAGTAGACCCAGAATTCTGGTTCAAAATCGGCATTCATACCGGAATAAGATTAATAAAATGTTTGAATGAATTACATATAAAATCTTAGGGGGATTACTTTTCATTTGATATCTTTCATCCCATTTTTCTTGCCTGAACAAACACAGTTCGACTGAAAGTCAGATGAAAATAAAAAGAAATAAGGCCTTGCCTCTTACTGCCCAGACCTAGCAGACTTTTGTTCCACATGAACAACAAAACCAAATAACAGGCGAGGAGAGATTGTGTCACCTGTAGATGAGCTAGGCATGACCAGTTACCCGGTCGATGGGTACAGCATCATCTTGGCGCCATGAGACCCTGCACCTCTCATACATCGCATACATTAGCGATGATCTCGTTGTTTGCTGAACTTGTTTCCCCTACACTCATATCACACTACATTGATGATAATTCATTCTAAATGGCGGTTATCAGTTTTGACTTAAACCCGAAATACTTAACTGATTTGACATAAATTCGTCATTCTTCACTTATCTCTAAGTCAAGAAGTTCAATACACCGGCAGGCTGGCTGTTACTGGACATAACTCACCTGAAGAGAATGACAGCTTGATTTAGGTAAGTTTTAAGGAGGGTCTTCAAGTTTCGGTAGTCGGCATCATTCTTAGGTTGGCTCAACTGTGGATGTGCAGGAGACATTCAGTTTATCTCAAAATACAAAATCGACACTCATGTGGCAGCACATTGAGCCAAAGACTAAAGGCAACGCTACAAAGACTTGCAGTTATGAAAACTTACAAACACTAGAATATAAATGCGATGATCATGAGAGAAAGCAACCATATTATCCCGGCAAGCATTGTTTGCACGGGAAATTAGTTATATTTGAACTCAAGATGTATATCATGATTTTCATATTATGAAACCTGACAGTGTTGGGGTCAGAATTATAACGTGAAAATATAGGCAGAATCTGGATTATTTACGTGTGGAATATTTTATCATTCCTTGGTCACAGAATTTAGTCATGCGGTTAGGATGGATATATGAAAATTGAGAACACACCTGTTTTATTTTCTCAGGGGATGAGAAAGTAGCTTAGAATATATATATAAATATATTTTTTTCCTTTTTCACGGTAAGAGGTTGAAGACGGGGCCTCTGTAGTATAAGCTTAGATTTTTTTTTTATGTTACGCTCAGACATTTTTAGTAATCTGCTTCACATTGGGCATTATGTCAACATAGTGCCTCATCTTCCTTTACAGTATTATTATGATTCGTTTCCAGTTTAATAAGTAGTTGTAGTGCAGGTTCATTTTTAAGGGACAGTAATGACAGCAGATTATTATTATGGCGTCTACTCATGTCTAAGAACAGTAAGCTTGATAAACTGACCTGGTCAGGATGCTTCGAAACAAGCTGCGTGAAAGGCAAGCTGAAGGTCGGCTTGATGTGCACTTACTTCAGTCTGTTCGTTCTTCAGAATATAAAGAATCTCATCGTCGGCTGGAAGGGAAACTTTGTTCCATTTGGCTGCTTTCTTGAGGACCCTGAGGGCGCGTTGGTGATGCCCTCTTACAGCCAGCCAGCGCGGCGACTCGTCCATCATCCTGGGGAACACCTAGCTACAACACCTGTCCATCACCCTGGGGAACGCCAGGCTACAAGACCTATCCTTCACCCTGGGGAACGCCAGGCTACAAGACCTATCCTTCACCTTGGGGAACGCCAGGGTACAAGATCCGTGCATCACCCTGGGGAACGCCAGGCTACAAGACCTACCCTTCACCCTGGGGAACACCAGGCTGCAAGACCCGTCCATCACCCTTGGGAACACCAGGCTACAACACGGAACTAAAGGCCTCACTGCCTCTTTAGACAGTCTCTAGCTACCGTGCGTATGGGAGAGTCTACTTGAGCAACATAGGCGTCCATGCATCATAAAACCTCCTCAACCATATTTTTTTGTACAGTTCCTGGCTGTCACAATGTATTGAATTATCTTACAAACTATTTAATCCTAGGCTTCCTTTTGCTATTATAGGTTAGGCTTCCTTTTTCATATAAATGCTGGCTCAGTTTATGGCCCTATCTCTTGGCACCATTGTAAGTAATAAAAAAATTATATTTGATTGCCAGTATTTGTATTATTTCTAGAATATTTGGCGACCAGTCATGGCTTTAAGTGTAATAAGTTGGACTGGTGGGATGGTGGTACCCAACCGCTGTGACGATGATTTGGTACTGACCATAGTGTAGGAAGGAAGAGGAAGCTGGGCAGGGAGACGGCCAGCTGGAGCCACCGCCAGTCTCGTATCAGATAGGCTGCGCCGCCCCACGCCATGGTGCCTAGCCCCCACGACAGGAACAGCGCCACCCCAAGAGCGGACCGCAACCTGGGCTCCGCCACCTCGATCGCTGCCAGACGTATGATAAGGCATTACCTCCATACTCCGTGTATTGGTAAGATGGCAATGCTCGCATTAAGTAATAAATTGATTTGCAGGACATCAGTACCTCTGTACCAGAAGCAGAAAATATTTAGTTTACTTTGTATATATAGATATGTGTAGGCATCGAGGAAGTAAATGAAAATTAAGGGAAATAATCTGCCAAACATTAGTTAGAAGTTGAATTTTGCAGCCCCTAGGAGCCATTTTTAAATATATATATATATATATATATATATATATGTTGTGTGTGCTTATAAAGTAACCGTAAGTGCAAATGACTACTGTTATTTGATATCACTGCTTGTTTTTCACGGCTAGCCTTGAATACCGGATTTGAGTTTGGACGCACCCAGGATATATCCAGTCTGGAGCGATGTTGGGTGCATGAGACCCATCAGGAAGCGGGCCACCAGCAGCAGCGGGAGGCTGGGCAACCAGCAGGAACCCACGGCCATGACGGAGTAGAGCACGGAGCTGATGGCCACCATCGGCAGCCGCCCAAACCTGGTGGTGGTGGAGCAGAGTCAATGGTGACAACAACCGCCCGCCCGAACCCTTTTGGTGGCGCAGACATACCGAAGCTTTGCAACAGGACTGAGACGTATTATGGAATTACACACAGCAACATTTAAAGGAAAAATGCCTTATATTTACGTATGTGAGTGTGTGAAGGATTTGACCGAAGATTGGCGTACAGGTCAAATGTAGAGGACCCAACCAACCATTTTGCAACGAGGTGGACGAGGCTTTTCGTAATAAACCACTGACCTGTCGGCGAGGATGCCGTTGAGCGGAGCGCCGACGAAGATGCCGAACATGTAGATGCTCTGGTAGGTCGTGCGAAGGTACTCGCGGCCGCACACCAGCGCGAACTGCGGGAGAGCCGTGTGTTATATACAGGCTATGGGTGCATAAGGTAACACACATGGGTGAGTGGGTGGAGGCAGTGAGTGAGGGTTGGCACACCGTGCATGTGTGGATCCTCCTCAGTTGCCTGTGGACTATGTAGAACATAATTTCTAGCACCTCTCTAGCAACGAACATTTTCATAATTGTTCGCCGAGTCCCACGTTAGCGCCAGGAACAGACGAAGAAAAGGCCTCATTCGCTCTCATCCATTCTCCGGCTTTCATGTGTAACTCACCGAAACCACAGCTACCTATCCAGAACCAGGCCCCACGGGCCTTACCGTGATTATCCGCCGGCTGTTTCATATACCCTGGTTTAGTCCATCAACAGTGCGTCGCTCTTTGTACATCACATCGCTCCGGTTCACTCTATCCCGTGCATGCCATTCACCCTCCTGCATGGTCGTAGCACTATTGAATACGACCTCGTTATTGCTTCTCCCAGTCCAGGATGCTACATAAACCGGAACTGAGAGGGTATTGGAGAGAGAGAGAGCGCGGGATGAGAATGTGCTGTACAGTGTAAAAGGAAATTACCACCGTAAGAGTGAGCAAAGTTTATGAGATCATTTGTAGAGAAGAAAGTGGGCGACAGGAGGAAACCTTATGAACACCACTGTTGATGGGATCAGAGGAATGGCCGGAAGGTAAGCTGTGCATTAGGGAACAGAGTGAAGCAGAAAAAAAAAGGAGGAATGTCGTTTAGAAAGTACAGAATTGTGCCATACTCTGTTAGATGCTTTGAAAATGTCGAGGGCTATGTAAGAAGATCGCCAGAATCCCAGGGAGAGGATGAACAGAAGCGAATCACCTACGAGGGACCACAATTGGAACCCGCACAGAGAAAGCCCCATGTGGTTACTGGAAAGAATCGAATAGGATTCTGAGGTCCTGAGGAAGCGAGATTTTAGTGGATGTTCCACAGACTCTTACAATGACGGCAGAAGTGGGAGCAATAAGTCGATAATTGGAAGAGTTAGAGCAGTCTCCTTTCTTAGGGTTGTGCTGCACCAAGGCATGCTTCCGAGAAGGAAAATTCTGGGTTTGTAGAGAGAGAGAAGAATTACTCGAGCAAGGGTCGGTGCTGGCTCAGAGGGGACACGACAATATGAAATAATAAAAGAATTAACAGATCAAACATTAGAGCTCTCTCACTCACTTATACCTAAGGTCTCTTTTGTGTCCTCTCTGTCTCTCTCTCTCTTTCTCTCTCTCTCTCTCTCTCTCTCTCTCTCTCTCTCTCTCTCTCTCTCTCTCTCTCTCTCTCT
>JAYMFT010385013.1:0-20212 GCA_038088735.1 Panulirus argus | reverse complement strand
GAGCAAAAGCCAAAGTAATACCTATAGAAAAGGGAAAGTGAACCAACATTGTGGCATAGGGCAAGGGGGTCAAGTTTTGAAGTTAGCCTGGGACAGTTTATATATATGTATATGTTGGTATGTATGTGTATGTACTGTGCATATATGTGCATGTATGTATATATGTGTGTATGAGTGAATGGATCTTTCTTCATGTTTTCTGGCACTACCTCGCTAATGCGGGAAACAGCGATCAAGTATAATAAATAAAAATAAATAATATATATATACACATAAACTGCCTTCAAGTTCAAGGATGGTGAAATAACTCTCATCAGTGTAGTCTCCTAACCAGAGAACACACTTCAAAATGCAATGAGGATGATACCTTAACTGAATGATGTGATATATGAACACACTGGGGATGCCCTTGGCCTACCTACAGTAAAGGAATGAAGGGGAAGGAAGATGGAACAATCTCATACAAATAAAGGAAAGTACATTAGTGCTGAAGGAAGGTCCTTGTAATAAATGAAGTGACACATAACAAGTCTGGATGGTTGCTTGTGGCAAAAAGGATTAAGTCTGTGAAAAGAAACAAAAAATTTACATAAATGATAAAGGGTGATGATACAAGAGACATATGTATGAGCAGGCAGGATTAGAAATCAGGAGGGTGTCAAATTGGAAGGAAAGAGGAAGAAATCACAGTGAAGTGAGAAGAGTATTACACCTAAAAAGGTAAAAACTGAGATTGGAGATAAGGTAAATGGTAAGACAGTGAATAAAAGAGTTTAAAATGGAGATGAATAAACATAAAAAAGGTATATGGCAATATGAAAGCAAGATCCAGTGCCTTATGACTGTCAGAGGCAATCAATGTTCCAATGTATAGAGGCAAAGAGAGTAAAAATTATTGCAAGAATTGCAAATGAATGTTTTCTTAGCATGCAAGATATATGGTAGGACTGTGAATGATCATGTTAAAAGGATTATGAAATCCCTTGTCAATGAAGAGTAAGGTGGATTAATTTTCTTCTTTCAATAAATCACATTTTGCAGCCAGGCAGGTATGAGACAATTCTAATAATAAATTGTATGCATCATTTGTACATTTAGAAGAGACACATGTTAGTTTGTACAAAAGGACTTTACAAAGTTCACGATTTTTATGGTGTCAGTGGAAGTCTTTTGAACTTAAGAAGAACTTTTATGATATATGATGTACTTATACACGTCAATTGTGGTATGAATGAGTTGTCAGAAATTAATGTGAACAACAAGATTATGAAACATTTCCATAGTTGCTTAATGTGAAACTGGACTATTTCATAAAATGTATATCTAGTGATAATAAGTAAAGAAACATGTAAAGTCCAAACAAAGTCTTTACCTCCCTGTAGATAAGATTATTTGACCTTAAAACAGAGTGAAAACTGACCTCAGCATTAGGTCTACAAGATCTTCGCGTGAACCTGGCATCATTTCCATAGGTTCTTGCATCAACACATACAGTGAGGCCCTCCTTTGGCATGTGGTACTGGAGGACATAAGGGAGATATGGCTGGCCTGTTGCTGGTTGTTGAGCACTCCACTGTGAAGCTAACAGGTACTTGCCTTGAAATTCTGTGATGGCTGTGTTTACAGATAATCTGGTAGCTGCTACAAGAATCTGTAAAAATATATCAAGGAAAACAGCCATTAAAATACTAAAAAATGAGAATGGATAAAAAATCTTGGAAAACAATGAAATATTCAACAGTTCAATAATTTCTGGAGATAAGTTTTCTTCATTACCTTTCACATAATACTGAATAAAATTGCCTCTAGCAAAGTTTCAAATCTAAGATGTAAGAGAACATACACTTGCTTAAGACAATAAATTGATTTTTTAAATGGCATCTGCCCTAACACACAATCTGAGAACTATCTTTATCTGTGACACCTGTTCTTACTGATTCCTACAACTTTGTGAATACCTGATTTCTCAATTTAATGTGAACTTAATGTAATAAATTTGTATTCTTACCATCTTTCAGTAACAATGCCTTGCTAACCCTTGGAAGATCTTTAAGACACCACAACTTTCAACTATGAAAATAACCTTTCCAATCTATAACTATTATCCTTGGGATGGAAAAGGAAGATCTCATATCTCCAGAGTGTAACATGAGGTGATTAATGGAAAGGGGTGGATAGCTGGAAAAACTCCCTTTTTGTAGTTTTGTCTTCCCAATGCAGAAACATAAGAGTGAAGTACACGTATGTTACTGAAGGTTTCGGCTGGAGAGTCTGACTGCGCATGGATATAATCAGGACAAGAAGGGAGAGACATGTATAATGTTTGATGAGAAAAACCAGGATGGTCTATCTGGCTCTGGATGAAAGTTAAGTTGAAGAAGTGGTACGAGTGGCTTGAGTATATTCAGAAGGCAGAGTCTAAGGTTACTGAAGTTAACCTGATGAAGTGGGAAGAGAGTGGCTTGTGCAGATACTAAGGGCACAGTTCTACATTACTGAAAAAACTATGGAATTGTACTAAAGAATGTAAGGATCTGAGTTCAAGTTTGATGTGAGCCAGAACCAAATACATTAGGAGATCTGAGTTCAAGTTTAATGTGAGCCAGAAACAAATATTTTAGGAGAGTTGGATCTTTCTTAGTGTTTATCCACCTGATAATAAAGAAGTGAAAGACACTGAGCTTTTTTGGGACTAGCTAAGTAAGTGTTATCGCAGTTTTGATGCAAGGGATTGCATTGTAGTGCCAGAGGATCTAAATCTAAGAGTGTATAATTGGGGGATATGAGGTCCCTGGTAAAAATGAAAAAGATGATTAACTTTTAGAGTTGTGTACAGAAAGTAAAATGGTGACGGAATTTTTCATCCATGTTAATACTTTCTCACATAGTGAAGCAGTGCCAGGATCACATGAAAAATGGCCTCACATGCTTGTCTCCATTCTCAACCTGTCATGTGTAATGCACTAAAAGTGCAGCTCCCTATCCATGGCTAAATCATACAGACCTTTCCATGGTTTCCCCTGGCCAATTCATGTGCCCTGGTTAAGTCATTAACAGCACATCAGCATCTGGACACATCACTCCATCTCATGCATGCTTCACACCCTCCAGTATATTCTGGCCCTAATCACTTACAGTATCTTTCACTCCATTCTTCCATCTCATCCTTGGTCTCCCCTTCTCATTCTTCCCTCCACTTTAAACATATTATTCTCTCTTTCAATTTCATCTCACCATAAGACCAAACCATTTCAGGAAATGCTCTTCAGCCTTCTAAATCATATTCATCCAACTACCAACTCCCTTACCCAATCATTCCTTACTCAATCAACCCTTACAGTGTCCTCAACATTTCATTTCCAAAACCAACCTCTTTTATTTTTTAACTAAGGCCAACACCTTGCATGAATGCAGCACCATCAGGACTACTATACAATCAAACACAGAAATCTTTGCCTTTACAGACAGTGACCTCTTTTTCCACACACTCCGTCATGCACCCAAGAACTTAACCCCCGCACTCACCATATAATTTACTTTAGTTTCCATGGTTCCATATGCTGCCATGTACAATCCCAGGTTACTTAATCACTCCACTTCCTCTCAGTCCTCTCCACTCAAACTAACACTCCAACCAACCTTTCTTTTTCCCATTCTAAACTTAATACCATTACAGTTATCTATTTTTTCATACCTGTACGCCATTTCCAATGTTAGCAAGGGAGCACCAGGAACAGACAAAGAAAGGCCACACTCACTCTTAACCATTCATATCATCTCTAAACTTTCTCTTTTCACACACTCTACCAAACTTAGATACCACATTCTGCAGTTTCTCACTTGATTCTGCCACCAGAAAACAGCAAATGACTCACCTCCCATGAACCCCATTCCCAACAGACTGAAGACCTGCCCCTATAAACTGATTAAGCAGCCATGGTGACATTACACACCCCTTCTAAAGACCCACCTTCACCAGAACCACTCTCCCTCCTCTCTTCCTAACTGCACGTATGCCTTACACTCTTTATAAAAACTCCTCACTTTTCCTTGTAGCATTCCTCCCACATCATAAATTCATAACAACTCTTATCAATGCTATTACATGCTTTATCTATCTATCTACATACCCATCTATATCTATGATGCCCATTCCCTTTGGAGACTCCCCAAGGGGGTGACCACAGCAAAAGTCTCCATAACTGTTGAACTACAATGCTGCTTCTTAGCTCGCAGTGCCTCACCCTTAACAGGCTACAGGCAGAAGAAGGCAACTCCAGCACAGTGTTTTCAGAGACTCCTACCTAATGTTCCTACCATCTACTTCTAACTCATGTTTCTACCAAATTTTCCTGACTAATATTCCAAACTACTAATTCTACCTAATGATTCCAGCTAATGTTCCTATTTACCACTACTAACATTCCTATTGCTCCTACCATTTTGCCAAAAGGCAGGGCTAGCATAAAGTACTCAGCACAGGAAAATCTAGTTGCGAAGAAAGAATAGTGTGAGTCAAGTGTTATGAGTGAC
The DNA here is from genome assembly GCA_038088735.1 of Panulirus argus. Taxonomy (NCBI): domain Eukaryota; kingdom Metazoa; phylum Arthropoda; class Malacostraca; order Decapoda; family Palinuridae; genus Panulirus; species Panulirus argus. The sequence goes on along the minus strand of JAYMFT010385013.1, from coordinate 15,679 downwards.
AAGGAAAAATTGTACGTTTGTGGGCAGAATGCCTGCAGTCCACGTGTAGGTGAGGCTGAAGGAAAAGACAGCTACCTGGGTCAAAGGAATGCAACATGACAACCACTGAAGAGCTGGCTCACTACTTAGCAGTCACTAACCCTCCCAATACCCAGGCAGGTAGTACCAGTAATATACCTCCCCAGCTGGTGGTATATATTATGTACATATTAAAACATACTGTAAAAACAAAAATCAATACATACCTTACTGTCAAACACGTCAAACAGTGGATGGGAATTCTCAATAACCTTACACCGGTGACCTAGGACTGCCCCCTGAGTGGAGGCTCTTAAGTCTGGTGAGACCCCATTAATGCGAGCAGCATGAACCCTTGCACGGAGTTCTGGTGAGTAGTGGTTTGTAACTGCCACCTCATAGCCCTCTACCCAAGCCCGTAGTCTCTCAACTGGGCCACCACTGGAATCATCACTTACGCCTTCTCCCCCACTCATGCTGCTACTTTTCCGCTGTAAATCAGGAATGAAAAGTTATTTCTAATTACAAATATATGTGGGTGAGTAGGGTAAATGGCAAGTGGGCATTACTGGATTACGTACTAATTGACAGACGTGCAAAAGAGAAACTCTTGGAAGTGAATGTGCTGAGAGGGGCAGCTGGTGGGATGTATGATAATTACTTGGTGGAGGCGAGGGTGAAGATTTGTAGAGGGTTCTGAAAAAAAGAGGAAATGATATGGGTGAGATGGTGAAATGGCAGGAGCAATAGATAGAAGTAGTAAGTAGGAACATTTAGGCAGAAGCATTAAGTAGAAACCTTAGGTAGGAAAGCAGTTGGTAACAACATTAGCAGGAGCACTAGGTGATAGTAGTCAGTAGCAACATTAGATAAGAGCCTCTGTAAACAATGTGCTAGAGATGCCCTCTGCCTGTAAAGGGTGAAAGATACAAAGCAGCTCTTGAGTTGACTAGATATGGAGACTCTATTGCTGTGGCCACCCCCCTTGAGGAAGCTCCAGGTGGGAACAGGCATCAGTGATATAGACAGATAGATAGATAGGGACATTCGGTAAAAGCCTCTGCAAACACTGCATTACAAGTAGTCCTCTTCCAGCAACCTGTTAAGGGTGAGACACTAAAGGTCAAGATGCGGCACTGGAGTTCACTTGTTATGCAGACTCTCTTGCTGTGGTCACCCTCTTGAGGGAGATCCAAGTGGGAACAGGCGTCAGAAATATAGATAGACTGATATAGGTGAGAAGACGGTGATGACAGTAACTGAGCTTGGAAAAGGGGCCTGTGTGAGGGGATACCAGAAAAAACTGAGAGTAAATTGAAATTTTGGGAAAGGAAAAGAAGCTTGGGGAGTAGGTGGTGAATGGGAGGTATTTCGGAAAGCAACAGTGCATGGCATGTGGAAGGTGGGCACAAGAGAAAGGGCAGTAAGCAGGGGGATGACATAGTTGTTTGTGAAAGTGAAAAGAAAGAAGGACTGGCATTTACCTAAGAGGAAGGAGTGTGAGTGATACTGATATCTACAAGAGAAAGCAGCTGGGGGGTCAAGAAGCTGCAGTGGCTGAAAAAGAGAGCAAATGAGAATTGTGGTGGGTGAGTATTGGCGAACTCTGGGGTGAAAATGTTTTGGAACGAGCTTAATGGTGAGACAAAAAAGAAAAAAAATTGCAACATCAGAGAAGGGGGCAAATGGCTAAATGTTAACAGGCAGTGATGAAAAGAGATGGAATGAGAAGTTTGAGGGATTGTTGGGTGTGTTCGATGATAAGAGTGGCAGATGATGAGTGTTTGAGGCAAATCAAAGCAAGTGGTTTGGTGAAAGAAAACAGGTGGTAAAAGCCTTGTATGAGATAAACTGTGGCAGTGAGGCTAGAGTGGATGGTACTGCAGCAGAAATTCTGATGAGGGTGTGATTGTACATGACTGGTTAGCTTAGATTTTCAATGTATGTATGGATAATGGTGGAGATCCAAAATACTGGGACAATGCCTGTATAGGGCCACTGAATAAAGGCAAAAGGGATAGAGGTGAATACTTAAATCAGAGGTACAAGTTTGTTCGTCGTTCCTGTTAAGCTGTGTGGAAGATTGGTGATTACAAGAGCAGTAGCATGCACAGAGCAACAGACATGGAAGGACAAGGTAGTTTCAGGAGTGGCAAAGGATGTGTGAATCAGGTGTTTGCTTTGAAGAACATGAGTGAGATATAACTAAAGAAATAGAAGGATTTGTATATGGCATTTATATATCTGAAGAAAGCATAGGACAGGTTGATACAGATGCTTGGGGAAGCTGTTAAAAATATATGGTGTAGGAGGAAAGCTATTAGAAGCAGTGAGGAGTTTTTATCAAAAGATTAAGGCATGTACAAATGTAGGTAAATAAGGGTGAGTGGTTCCAGTTGACAGTGGGTCTGCAGCATGGGTATATGGTGTCACCATGGTTGTTCAAACAGTTTTTGTCTGAGGTAGTGTGGGAAGTAAATGCACAAGTTTTTGGGAGAGGTTTATGTCTGTAGTCTAGCAGAGGTGTGGTTGCTTGGGAAGCAAGTCGATTAGTATCTGCTGATGTAGACACTGATGGCAGATTCGAGTAAGGAACCACAGAAACTGGTTTCTGATTCTGGAAAGCTGTGAAAGGAGAAAGTTGAGAGTAAATGTGAATACAAGCAAGGTTGTTAGATTTAGCACTATAAAGAGAACGGTTAGCTGGGATGAACTTCAAGTGCAACTGAGTTCAACAGTTACAGATACTCTTTTGTTGTGGCCATCTCCTTGAGGGAGTTCCCAAAGGGAGCGGGCATCAAATATATAGATAAACAGATAGTTAGTTAAGAGTGCAAGTTTAAGTAGAGAAAACTTAGAGGAAGTAAAGTGTTGTATATATTAGGGAGTGGACAAGGCAGCAAATGGAACCATGGTAGCTGAAGTGAGTCACACTGTGGGTGAGATGGCAAAGGACCTATGAACATTATGGAATGTGTAGAAAGAGATCATTAACTGGGAGGGAGAAGATAATGGTATAGTTGTCCTGATAGTGCAGTATGGATGCAAGGTAGAGGTTCTAGATGAGTATGCACTAAAAAAGATGCATGTACTGAAAATAAAATGTCTAAGAACAATATGTAGTATGAGTAGGGTTGATCAAGTAAGAAACGAGAAGGTAAAAGAGAGAGAGAGAGGGGGGGGGGAGATGAGACAGCTAAAGAAAGAGGTACTGAAATGGTTTGGAAATAGGGAGAAAATGAGTGACAATAGGATGACAGAGAAGATGTATGTGTCAAAAGTTGAGGAGATAAAGAGAAGCAGAACAAACTGGAGATGGTGGGATAGAGTGACAAAAGGTTTTGAGTGCCTGAGGCCTGAACATGTAGAAGTATGTAAGGGATATACTGTATTGGAGTGATGAGCTGTCATAGGACTGAACCAGGGCAGGGAAGGGCATGGAGTCAAGAGTCTGGGGGAAGGATCATGTGCTGAAGTCACTGGGTACACATTTGGATTAAATGGCAGTACAGTGTGCAAAGACTGAAATAAACTAGCAGCACATCAAGGTTTAAATGGCACTTTTTTATTTCAAATACAACTAAAAATATGCCATACATGGGAGACAACTTATTGAAATACACCATCCTTTGAAGAGTTAAAAATATAAGAAAAATCATTTCAACATTTTACTTACTCTTCTTTTCACAAGCATTCTTCTTTCCTTATCTTCTGTGCCTGGGATTATGTTATTGTTGCATGGTGTGACAATACAAGACTTTTTTAACAGAGAAACTGAACCTTTTCGCCCATTCTTCATATCTTTCATCTGTTTTACTTTCTTTTTCTTTACAACCTTTCTCTCCTGAACTTTCCCTAAACTTCCTCGTCCTTTACTAGACATTGGGATATTATCATCAGAGTCTGAAGAAGACAATCTGGAATGAAAAGACTCTCCTTAGTGTTAAAAGACTAGCAAAATTACATTACATACTAAGACAGTTTTACCACTGGGAATGCAAGTAAAGTGCTCATACTTACCTAGCTAGATGAGCTTAAATCTCCTACTTACCTAGCTAGATGAGCTTTAATCTCCTGTCGTCTATGAATCTGTAATGCTCGAGCTTTGAAACGGTCAATGGGTCTAGGATCACATGCTTCACACAGGTACTCATCTGGGATGTTTTCTCGGTCTATTTCCATACAGTCTACATGTTGCCAAACACTAAAAATTAACGCAAATAAAATTTTATTAGCATTACTTAAATACATAATAATGTAATGATATACAGGAGAATATTATATTTAGCATATGGGATAAACTGTACTCTCTAGACACCATTAATCCAAAAGCTAAACGAAACACCCAAAGAATGCACCATGTGAAGAGTCAGGCATAATTTCATAAAATATATCTCAAAATTACTCCCAAATAAAATTCTATTATAAAATTGCTAAAAAAATCCATACTTACAAACATCTATCACACTGTATCATGTATCCATCATCATGGGAAAAATCACAAACACAACGAGTAATAGAGTCATCAACAGGTTGTTCATCACCCTCTCCCTCTGGTGCAGTCTCTGTTTCTTCCCCAGATGGCCCAACAGATGAACTTCTATCACTTAGTCTCGAATCATCATCTGTTTCTGCCCCAGTGATAGAAGATGGGGGACCCGTGATGGCAGTGGGGGACTGATTTAACTCGAGTGGGGGTGGGGGGATGTGAGGTGAGGGAAAGATGCTTGCCTTTGGATGTGGCATAAACTGCTGGCGGTGAGGTGGCATCGTATTAAGGGGATGAGAGGTTAACAAGCCAGACACAGAGACAGAAGGACCTGATGAAGTAACAATCCCTAGTCTTGGGGAAGAGCTGACATGTGAAATAGTCTGCTGGGGATGATGGGACTGCTGTTTCTGTTGAAGATGGAGCAAATGGTTTGTATTTTGTTGAGTACTGATATGAGACTGTGGATTATGAGGATAGCTGGGTTGGTATGGTTGTGTGTTATGCTGATGATTGGTTTGATGCAAGTGGTGTGAAGGCTGGTGGTACAGGGATGATCCTGATGATGATGGCACAGGTGGTGGAGATTGAGGTGGGGTTGGAGGAGGGGGAGCACCATAGTTATGGTCCTGGAGGACAAAAGGTAAATTATAAGTAGAGCTGTGCTTGGAGGAAGAGGAAGAAGAGTAGGGGGAGGAAGAAGGTGCTGTGTTCATGGAACCACTTGGTGGGCCATCCAATACACGGCCCATAGTGTCCGAAACATTTGACCTGTAAAATAAGATCTGTATTTTACTTCTAATCTTGACTGATATATATGTAAACATCTTACCATAAAATTCAGAGTAAATCAATTAGGCATACTCAAAATTCATCTTATTACATGCACAAGCAATCATAAGTGGCATAAAATTCTAATTTGACTATTGGACAAATCCCCATCATCAGTAAATCCTAAGCACCAATAATATGAAGAAATGAACTGAACCTAGGCATAAGGCTTCTAAACTTTCAGCCATATGAATTTTCTCATTGAGACAACCTAAGACATTTCTGTCTGTTTCGAAATCCTTTTAACTAATCAAACAATTTCCCTACAATTCCATTATTTGATGAATATTCACCTGATACTGTCCAACCTCATTCATCCTTATTTTCCAATCACCTACTTCTCTTATAACTTATAAACCACTTCTCTTATAACTTATAAACCATACATTTCAATGTATGTTACCCTCATGCATTCAGAACAAGTCCAGTGTCTCAGATCTTTTCCTAATTCTTAGTTTGCCTCTGCAAAGCTAAGGACAAACTATTTCACAACCCTTGTCATCCACATCTATGTCCACACATTTGTGCATATCCTTAAATTAGTTAAGTTTAAGTTCAGTTCTCTGCAGTTAGATGTACATCCCATAACATCATATCCTGGAGTATAAAGATGAAGACTTCAGCACCCTGACCTCTATTTCATACATCAGAAGCAAATATCATAATTGGGAATTACCCACAATAAGTTACCTAGATACCTTACTGTATGTATGGTATGGTTTACATTTATACATTAACCCTTAATGAGCTATCCTAAAAACAGTTGCACGAGCCCAGTAAGGAAAAACTTCACAATAGTTTCTGGTAAGAGTTTGAAGGACTCCATTTTTCCTTTGCTGACAAAAGGCATATCCTGTTATGGTGCCAGATGTCAACCCCAACACTACCTAGCATAAAGAAATATCAACAAGGCTCAGTTACCTTGGAATAACTATGGTGGAAAGACATCACACATTTCCTTCAATAGGCCCCTGCCTTACTACACAGTGTAAACAAGCAAGTATATATGGGGTTTAGATAATGAAAACAAGAAACAGTTGTATTTATACATGCAAGCAGACAAAGAAGAGTGCTTTTGAATATAATATTACAGGAAGCATCCATCTCCAAGCACAGGGAGTTTTGTTAGAGGGAGAATCAAGTGGGTTTCTGGGTACACTCTTAAATTAAGGGAAGCAGCACGCACAGACTTAAAAGCCTTAGCAACATGCCAAGATTTAAACATCTATGTGGCACTGTGTTCAAATGATTTTTAATGCCTCTTTTTCAGTATTTAAAATATTGTTAAAAACCTTTTATCTGTGGGTATAGACCGTTTAGAAATTTGCTATCCCAAATGGATTAACCCATCCATTTCTCAAAGTAAACAATCCATACAAGTTAACATGAGATATCACTGCTTACGAAGTTCACCTCTGAGGCTTGAAATGTGAGTAAGGCCGAAATACTTTTGGTAGGATGCTAAATGCTCATTAATATGCATCAATATATGGCTTAAAATTTAGTTTAGACATAAAATTTAACCAGGGTGTAGGCATGCACACACACATGGATCAAGATACCATGGGCAGAAATATTTCTTCCTCTACTTCATAGAGGCAAACTAAAATTGAGAAAAAGGCTGATGGTGTAAAACACAGGCCAAGAAATTACCTAGCTGAGACACAGCATGGTCCTAAGGAAAGGAGGCCATGTGTAGCAAACCTCTTAGATATGTATCTTATACTAAAGGGAAGGCTGAGTTGATTCTCTGTATATAAATTGCCAGAAAGACACTGACAATGTACTGCATATGAGGCCTGTTAAGAAGCAGGATCATAAGGCAGGAATACAAAGGAAATTCAACAGATAAAAGATTATCTTTGTGGAAAGGAACAAGGATGCTCATCATAAAGCCTTCTCAACATGGGCTGAAATCACCAGCAGAGTGCTGCAGGATTCTATTCTGGGACCATTTCTCTTGTTGATCTATGTCTTAAGTTATGGACTCCTAGCAGATGATGCAAAAATCATGAGGGAAGTGAAAAGCATGGATGACTGAATCAACCTATAAGGTGACCATGACAGACTCCAAAGTTGGTCTAATAAATGGTTGATGAAGTTATAACCAAGTAAATGTAAAGTAAGAAGGATAGGTCACATCAAAAGAAGGCCTTAATATGATTATCATCTAGCAGGAAATAACCCATGGGAATCTGTGAGATGGATTTGGAAGACAACATCGTCCCTAACCTGTTGCCATAGTTCCACCTTAAGAGAATAGTTATGGAGACAAACAATCTGCAAGTATATATAAGAATTGCATTCAAGTTCACATATATGGAAATATTTGAGCAAGTTATTCATATCATATATTGGGCCAAAACTAGAATATGCTTCTCACATTTAGTCATCACACCTAAAACACTGCAAAGCTAATAAAGATCCAGAGAAGAGCAACAAAGATGGTAAAAAAATTACAAGGGCAGAGTTACAGGGAAGGGCGAGAGGTCTTATATTTGCCGACCTTGGAAGAGAGGGGATTAATGGGTGACCTAACAGCCCTTAAGCTTTTAAACAAACTGATGATGTAGACTACAAACAGTTTTTCAAAAGATGCAGGGATAAAAAAACCAGAGGTCATATCTTGAAATTAACCCCTTCCCTTACTTTACCGAGTATACTTAGGCAAAGCTTTTGAGTACATAATTATTATCCCAAATTAACTTTGGTCCCTTATAATATAAAAATTATCATCCTAAGATAAATCATGAGGTTCCAGATACAGTTTCTATCATTCCCAACACATAACAGCATAGTAAGCATCATATCTCTCAATAGATGGCATTCCAAGCACTTATTTACATCTGCAGACAACAGCATGGTGAGGCATTTTTTGAGGTGATGTAAATTTCTTCCTTATTTTTGCTCACTTTTAAACAATCCCCCCAAACATGTTTAGTGATGATGAATATGATAGCAATAACTATGCAGACACACAAATGAAGATAATAAAGACAATACTTCAAGATTCTACAAGCTCCAAACTGGATAGTCAAGCTGATGCAATAAGGTGGACAAAAGTAAAGTTATCATTACCTCTTACTGTACCTGCCCAACCATTTGCTTTTGCTGGTAACAACACTGTTACTTACACAAATGATAAACATCAGAATATGCAGCAGCATTTCTAAAGTTTCCTTGATACAGTAATGAATTCGCTGACAATGTTGAAGGATGAAGCAAGTATGTAAACAATAGGATGACAGCAGTGCCACTGTAATTATGGCATTAATAATTGGTACACTATCTTTGATAATTTCAATGACTTCCACAAACTAAAGTTCACAGTTTAATTTTCCATTTTCTACAATTATTTTTGTATTTTCTGAGACAACTTCGCACACCACCCCAACCAATACACCCTACATCTGCCATTCTATCATCAAACATATTCAACAATCCTTCAAAATACTCACTCCATCACTACCTATTATCACTTCCCCTCCCCTTGCCCCCTTCACCAATGTTTGCATTTGTTCTCTTGTCTTATGCACATTATTTACCTCCTTCCAACTCCTTCCTTGTAAGTATCGTCCAAATGTCTCTCTTTTCTCTTTCACTAACAACTTTACATCTTCATCCCATTACTCACTACCCTTCCTAATCTGCCCCCCTCTCACCTTTCTCATGCCACATGCCATCACTGCTTCCCTAAATACATTCCATTCCTCACCCACTCCCCTCATTTCATTTGCTCACACCTTTTGCCATTCTACACTCAATCTCTCCTGATATTTCTTTACATAAGTCTCCTTCTGAAGCTCACTCACTCTCACCACTCTCTTCTCCCTGACATTCTCTCTTTTTTGAAAACCTCTACAAATCTTCACCTTCACCTCCACAAGACAGTCATCAGACATCCTACCAGCTGCCCCTCTCAGCACATTTACATCCAAAGTTAAAGAAGGGTACATGTTGGATTCATGTATGTTTGGGGTCAAAAGAGTGACTGAAGATTTCTGTGGAGATGCAGAAATTCTGTGCTGGGTGAGCATTAATCCAACTGTGTCAAGCAGAGTTGCATTTCTGTTTCTCCTTCTGTGGTGTTTGGGTGCTGTGATGTGATGTGATAGTAATGTCATCTACATATCAGAGAACCTTTATAATGTGGGTTGCAGGAAGTATTGGAAGGTCACGTTTAAAAAGGATGAAGATGGTTGGAGGAAGAAATGCTCCTCTGGGGACAACTGTAGAGCTTAAGGATTTTAGAGGTGAAGCCTCTGTAAGTAATTCTGGCAAGAAGCTGGCCAACAAATTTTTGTCTCTTATGTAGGTAGTCACTTATCTTTTGTGTGAGGATGTATTGGGGGTACAATCTGAACTGTTTTCCTGATATCTATTACTATTAATATTCTGATGGAAAGGAGCTGTGATGGGCTGAAGCCTTATACATCAAGAATTGAGGCATGTGTGTAGTAAGGTAGTAAAGTGATTTGGCTTCAAGCCATGCTGAGTGGGTAAGAGTGTAATATTTTCCGTAATTCTGTTGTGGATTAGTTTTTCAAAGCTTAATTACTGATAACAGGAATGATAAAGGGTAGCAGGAACAGGAAGGGTTGGGGTTGCAGGGATTTAGGACTGGTACTATGATGGCAAGCTTCCACATATTAGAGATTTTGCTGTGAAGCATGGGGTGGATGAAGATGTCTGCAAGTGTCTAAACTGCAACTATGCCAAAGTATTCTATGTCTAAGTTTAATTTGCTATCAGGGCTTACTGCTGTAGAGTTCTTCAAGATCTCAAATACACCACATGTGTCAGTGGGAGAGCAGGCTGGGTTAGTTATTGTTTCTAAGTGGATTTTCTTTTTTCATTTGTTTAGGAATTTGGTTGATTTGTGGCAAATTTCTATGAGTATTATCTCAAGACTATGTTTTCTGAATTTCTTGAAAGAAAGGATGTCACTGGACTGGAAAAGAAGTGCTTTCTTTTGTGGAGGCTGGATTGGCACAGGTGTAGATCTGCTTTAATGTTCACCAGAGTTGGTTGCTGTGGGTTTTGTGGTTCACTATGTTGTGAAAGGAGTGCCAGTTTACAGCCTGCCCTACTGCTATCAAAAACATGAGGAATAACAAGTCAGTATTCTTAAAAAAAAAAAAAAAAAAAAAAAAAAAAAAAAAAAAAAAAAAAAAAAAAAAAAAAAAAAAAACTAAGATGGAAAACAATTTTTCATAAGGGCAGTCCTATCAGCTTTGAGACACACTTAATAACTCTATGAGTCAGGAACCTATAAACCTTATCTTCTGGCAATATAAAAGCCTTTCAATCCTGGCTAACCATCTGTTCAGCAGCTGCAGCCTAAAGCTCGTTACAGGTGTACCATACTGTTACTGCCAATAGACACTAAAAACATCATCCCACTGGCCACTACTTGGCAGGGATAATCAACTCATAATTCTTCGCACACAGATGTCATCCCAGTGGTTGTTACCATTGGCTTTGAGAAAAGTCTTGGGATGAGATAGGAAGATAGGACAGGAGTCAACATTTCAGAAATTTGCTTGCTGGGCACAGCCTGTGAAAGAAGGTTTTTCATTTTTCAAACCTCAATTTTTTCTCCAGGGTCAGTTTGTCCCATGAAATCTAAAAGCATACCAACACAGGTGAGGAGGGTTAGAGAAAAACTTTCCAACTAAGAGGACACTACAGCATGAACATTTACCTAAGACATTATCCAGTAGCACATCAGAGGTTCTCTGCCTCCAAGATCGCAAAACCACATCATAAAATGATGGTCCTATTGTGTTAAACCACTCCTGAGAAAGGTTCCGTAACAGAACAAGAGTGAAGTTACCTTCTGACATCATGGGCCATACCATATGTACAGGCCCAGCTGGACCAAAATATCAAATCTTTATATCAAAGACATGATGATTCTTGCTGAGAGGGGTTACAAGCTTCCTGGGAGAACAGAAAGGTGTACCCTTTCATAAATTCTAGTGGTCACAATAAATTCTCTCATTGATTTACTTGCCATCTGGCAAGATGTTCTACAGCAGAAGTCTCCAAAAGATCAAAAATGTGTATACTGAAACTTACTTGCTTCATCATTGCCAAAAAACCTCAAGGATACAATTAATCTAAAGCCAAAACATGTCATTATCAAAAAAGATTAAAGGCTTCATGTTTGAACATTGCACTTACTCTTCCTCTAGCTTAAAGGACTGCCTAAAATAGTGTATCTATGAATACTCCTGAATAGCATCTAATCATCTGCTGAATAGGTTGTTTACAATGGTTGAGATGCTACTACCTAACCAGACACCAGGAAGCTAAGAGGTTTCTAACCCCCACACCTCTTACGATTCTCTTAAAAACTTACAGGACAAACTAAACCTGGAGGAATTTGATTTCAAGCCATAAATGCTGGTAGAAAGAACACCAAGATATGAAAGGAACACAAAATTAACAAATCACTGGATCCTTTTGTGGCTGTTTAAAATAGCAAAAGAGGTAAGAAACATAGCAAAATATGGAAACACCAGAAAAGCAAATACAGAAGATGACATATGAAGAAATGAATGAAATCTTTTTTGAAGTAAGAGGGGCAAATCAATTCAGTTGTGGACACGAAGCATAGTATTCTTATAGTCTATTTGTAAAGGTATTTATGGTGCTGCTTTCATCTAATATGGTAAATTGTTCAATTTGTTAATAATCCAATTAAAGAAAAAGTGCTTTGCCTTATTTCAATAAAATATTTACCTATGAGTTTACATTCATTACAAAAGCTATAATCACTCTGCTCTAATTTAATATAGCTCCTTAGATCATGGCCATCAAAAATGTTATATTAAAGGCAATCAAATCAACTTTTAACCCATTTTTGTTAGCCTAAATAAATCAAGGTCATCTTGACAGTTTTCAGAGGATTTATTGCTAAAGCTAACTCTTAACCCTTTTCTCCTAGTCTAAGTAAATCAAGGTCATTTAGACAGTTTCCATAGGTTTTGTTTTTAAGTTTAAGAATCACCCTAGTAGCTCACCACAGTACTCTCTCTATCCTCTTACTCTTTTTTCAAGCTGGGTGACCAAAAATGAAAACAATTTCCAATGTGGAGATGCTGGAATGATTTGCAGTAAGTAGGGATTATTCACTTAAATTTGAATTGGAATGCCCTAACTATGAAGCTTAAACTTGCGTCTGCCTTTTATAACTGCTTCTTTGCACTGTCTACTTGGTTTAGGTCACCAGAGATTATTACACATATCTTTTTCCTCATTTACGTTATGTAGCTCAACAGAATTCATACAGTAGCTTGTCTCTTGCTTTTACTGCTTATGAGTAAAACCTTGCACTTACCAATATCAAAATTAATTTGCGACTTGTGAGCCCAATCTATCAGTCTGTCTATGTCAGCTTGCAGCTGTAGCTGTGCAATTTCTGTTGTAGCTTTACTTCCCAGCTTAGTGTCATCTGAAAATTTTGATATCTTACAGCATAGCCCATTATCAATGTCATTAGAATATATCAGAAAATGAAATCGTCCCAAGACTAATCCCAGCAGCACTCCACTTGTTACGTCTAACCATGCTAAGAACTGACCAATAATCACTACTATGTTTATGGTCAATAAAACAATTTTCTAGCCAATGAATTATAACAGTCTATACCAAATTACTTAACATTTTCTATCATCACCCTTTTAATTATGCCATCAATTTATCAAAACAGCTGGTATCATGGAATACACAAGAGACACAGGTGGAACCAAAACTGCAATTATCTGAGTACCCCACACAGTTATCATAGTCAGAAAATGTCCTGGATATTCTTGGAATCCCGTGACACCAGGTTTTGGAGGCCATATTCCATGAAAATTTTATCATGTTTCAAAAAAATGTCACAAGACATAAGAGGAGAGGAGCAAAAGAGCATGAGAGTGAAACTGGATAGGTCTCATGGATCTCATCCAATGCATAGTTAAATTGACTCTTCAGTAAGCTTTTTAAAAAAAAAAAAAAAAAAAAAAAAAAAAAAAAAAAAAACTAAGTATCCTCAGGGTATTGTTAACTACAGTTCTTCCGAATGCTTCCTACAGAAAAGTATGTAGCATTCATGATACTAATTTCTACTATACCTGATAAATTGAAAAAAGTTAAACAGCACTAACCAGTTCCCTTTGTTAGTAATATATAATGATGCAGAAAAAAAGGATAATTTTTAGTTATGAGTCACTGCCAGATATTTCTATACTGCATCCACTTAAGCTCATGCAAGTGCATTCTGGGAAAAACACTACAAAATAATTGATAGTTTCACAGAAGTAAATATCAGATGTGTTTAGTAGTGTAAAGTTTGCTGGACATGTAAAAGAATATCCCTATAATTGTGCCAATTAATATCTGTATGGGTATGGCCGGGGGTGGGGACCTGTTGCGATGGTTACATTTTCTCCTGTATGGTTTGTTATAAATTTGAGCAATAACCTACTCTTCATTCATACACATTGATTGTTAAGTATCAGCAATTTTGCCAGAACTTCTCTCCAGTGATTGTAAATCTACAAGCACTACACTACTGCAATAATATGTATTTTGCAGTCTTCATAACTCTCAGATCTGTTCATTGTTATCTACATTACTTTATTTAAGTAACTATATGATAGTGAGTAGCTCTTCCATTTGATCATGTCCAGAATCATATTTCTGCTTTGTATCAGACATCTAGTAATGGGTTATTTACTCTTTAATATATCACAAAACATGTAATGGAATATCTGATTCAAATTGGCTTCAATTCTGTAGACATTAGTTTCTAAGATAGTTTAAGTATATTTTCTGGTCACTCTTACACATGCCAATAGCAAACATAGCTGTAGTGTTAGTTCACCATTCCAAATCATTGTAACCTTTCAAATGAGAAGTAAACTGCAACCACAGTACTCTTAATCACATCCGTTTGTAAGTTTCTCATTCATTTATCACATGTTACAGATTCAAAAATAAATACAAATTACTTAGATATTTCAAAAGCTTTATAACACGCAGTAGTAGACAAATACAAATTTTCACCTAAGAAGTACATATTATATCGATAAAACACTTATAATATTAAAGACAATCAACCTTGCTTCTAAGCTAGGGATGTGAATAAGGAAAAATATACTGGGAGCTCCAGGGTTTTCAACATTTGGGGGATATAATACGGCACTCCCCTTGTAGGAATATGACTGAATAAAGCATTAAAAGAATACATTAAGATTCATCATTTCTTTCATGTGGGTCAGGTAGGTTTCTTGATTTTTATTTTTCCTCGCTCTCATAAATAGAATTCAATGATATAATTTTCATAAATACTGATGTTAGAATAACGAAACCCCTTAAAGGAAATAAAAGTTCACATACCTCTAGCCTCCCAACTACAGATGTAATTCCTACATATGTAACCAGTGTGATACGGAAAGTCAAAATGCAATAGATTTTCCCAGAAGGCATGTGGATCACGATTAATGATTGTTCATGACAAACAAGTTGTATGTTAAAAGGGCATGTTATTAAGCCCTGGTAACAGGCAAACTGAATTGCACTTTGGCACAGCAAATTGGAATCATTAAGAGAATGTACCTATGTTTCTAGCTACTCCAATCACAATTCATTATCCATTCCATCAATATGATCTGCTATTCTTTCCATCAATAAAGTTATTTCTCTTTAGGTAAAAAACATATACAAGAATATCACACAAAAATGTTGACTTCTGATGACTGTTGGAGCTGGCAAGCTGTTGTAACAACAAAAAAATGAATATTACATTATGTTGTACAGAAACCTAAATTTGCTGAAATCAAGTCCATCATAGAGAAAAATTGGTTCTTTCAGGGTGATCATAAATGATATCTACACACAAGTGTCCAGTTATTTAGCATTCAGTTGATGATGATGATGGGGGGGGGGGAATAAAAATAAAAATAAAAATAAATAAATAAAAAAAAATCATCAGCATACGGTTAGTCTGACTAAGCTTTGGCTATGAGCAGTTTCTGCCCCTGCTGTGATACCAGATTGATACAGTCCACTACATATTCCCAGAGTAAGCAATGGACACTGCAAGCCATGTGGGCTGAAAGCCTGACATGCCATTTCCCACCCACCCACTCTCATCCAATTCCTCCTCAGTTCTATATGAATCCTTAGAACAACATAAATCATTGAAAACAAAATCCTGGAAAACAAGGAATACTTTGGCTTTTGCTCCCGAGAGCTGGCTGCTTGTGTGCCCCCACCACTAGTTAGACCACGGAATACCCGGCAAGCTGCTGCGTCACATGATTATTGTGTGGCCATCGGCAACTCAAG